>BMAO01004446.1:0-29959 GCA_019973975.1 Trichonephila clavata
TTTTAAAGATCGTAATTGTTAGTTCACGGCATACGAAGCGCTATCTGTGTAATTAAGAGAGTAGAGTGTGTTGTTGTGTCTGTAGTAATGTATGTATAAACTGTGTCTGCGCAATCCCAATTGCGCAGCCTGAACTGCGCATGCCCTGCAACTCCAATGTAAATGTACAGAAGTTATGAGAAATTAATAAACGCAAGTCCACAAGAAAACTGTGTCGTGATTGTGTGTCATGAACAATATGTGTAAGAGACTCTTCAGTCCACTTACGTGTTAGAGCTATCGAATTAAACACTGGTCCTTACGAGGCCAGAGAGAACTAATGGATTAACCTATGGATTAAAAAAAAAAGACTAAATGAAAAGCCAAGTGCGGCAAACAGTGATTTGTGAAAAGCAAGTGCGGCAAACAGTGATTTGTGTAAGCAGCCAAGTTCGGCAGCCAGTGATGTGAGGTGAGAGCAATGTTCTTTGAATTTTTGAGAGAATTTTAATTATTTAATTATGTCTTTAATTGCTAAGTTGAAGAAAGACGAGTTAAAACTTGTCGCGGAGGAATTAAAACTAACTGTGCCAGATAATGCAAAAGTTCTTGATTTGAAAATTTTAATTGAAAGTAGTGAAGTGTATAATGCAGACACAAAATTAGTTAAAACTGTTATTGACTATGCCGTTGAAGAAACGAGAATTAAAAAATCTGCGAGTGAAGCAAATTTAGAGTTAGAGAAAATTAAGTTAGCACAGTTAGAGAAGCAATTAGAGCTTGCTAATATTCGGAAAGATTTAACACATGATTCTTCACTTTCAACAGTGAGCGCCACCGAAACATGTAACAATATTAGTATCGAAACGTTAATAAAAAGTGTAAAAACATTAACTATTTCTGTACCCTCGCGTGTTGAGTCATATAATTTATTTTTTCAGTCATTAGAGAAAGCATTCAAAACGAAAGGGGTTCCCGAAGAATGGAAATCGGAAATTCTTTTAAATATCTTAGGAGAGAGAGCGAATAACTTAATGATTTATGTGTCAGAGGAAGAATTGCGCAATTATGAAAAACTAAAAAAATTTAGTTTTGAAAGAATTTCAGCCTACACCGCAAGAATGCTATAACAATTTTCGTAAAACTCAAAAATTAAATTCAGAGAGTTATGTTCAATTTGCGTCTAGGTTAAGTGCAACATTTGAGTATTACTGTCAGTTACGAAATGTTAATGAATTTAAGTCAGTATGCGAATTAATTGTTGCGGATAAAATGATGAGCACTCTTGACAGAGAATTAGTGACTCATATTAATGTAAAACAAGGAGAAACATTTTTTAAACCCCACGAGTTAGGGCGAGAATGTGATATTTATTTATCTTGTAAAGGTAAATTTAAAAGCGAGTCTAATACATTTTCCAGGTCCTTCACTGGAAATGAAAATAAACGATTTGAGTTCAATAAACATCAGAGATATAACAGCTCGCGAAGTCAGAGAGGAGTTCGAGCGTATTTTTTTCTGAAATAAAGAATGAAAAATGTGTGTTGTGTAAAAATGAAGCACATGCTTTGCAATTTTGCCCTCAGTTTAAAGGTTTTTCGATAAATGAAAGAGTAGATTTTGTTAAAAACAATAAAATGTGCTTTAAATGTCTATCCCCAGAATGTTGTGTAAAACAGTGTCGCTCTAGAAATTGCATAGTTTGTAAGAAGCCGCATAATAAATTGCTTCATTTTCAAAGAGAAATAAAAAGTATCCCAACTCCCCAAATCGGGCCTCCTTCGGTCCTTGAAGAGAGATCGCAAACGATATCTTTCAATGCTTCTGCCCCTCCGTTCGTTCCTAATTCAAATATAAACAAGCTAGAAATCGTGGCGACTACATTTAGTCATAACAAAATTAAAAGATGCTTACTGAGCACAGCTCGCGTATTAATAAAGGATAAATATTCGAATTGGCATGAATGTAGGTGTTTGTTAGATGGAGGCAGTATGGTTTGTCTTATAACTAAGGAGTGCGCCAATAAATTACAACTGAAAAGTGAAAAGATTAATACTTTGATCTCATGTTTAAATGATGCATCTATGATTGTTAACGGTTGCGTTAAAACGACAATTTCAAATAAAAATAATACATTCGTGAAGGATTTAAATATGTTAGTAGTTAAAAAATCACAGATTTTATTCCAAGTAATACGTTTAATACTAGTGTTAATTTTTCAGATGTAGTGGAGTTAGCTGATGAACGTTTTAATATTCCAGATAAAATAGACATGTTGTTAGGTGCAGAAATATTTTTTGAACTATTGAGACCGGAAAAATTTAAGATAAAAAATTCAGATCTAATTTTACAAAACACGGTTTTTGGTTACGTTGTAAGTGGTAATGTAGATTCATTTAATGAAACTAAAGTTCATTGCGGTTTAGTTAAGGACGAGGATTTAAATAAAACGTTGCAAAAATTTTGGGAAGTAGAAAATGTGGAGATAGTGCAAACAAAAAGTAATGAGGCTAGTTTATGTGAGGAACACTTTATGAAAACACATTCTAGAGACGAGGAGGGACGGTACATAGTTAAAATGCCCCTTAAGGGTGATCCAAATTGTTTAGGGAATTCCAGGGGCATTGCTCTCAAACGATTAAATGCATTGTGGCTTAGATTGGAAAGGGATCCACAATATCTAAAATTGTATAGAGAATTCATGCAAGAATATGAACAATTGGGACATATGAAAGAAGTGAAGGTAGAAGAAAATAATTCGAAGATGAACTATTTCTTACCTCATCATGGCGTCTATAGACCCGAAAAAAGTACTACTAAGGTGAGGGTGGTCTACAATGCGTCTAGTCCTACAGATAATGGATTATCACTGAATGATATTCAGTACAATGGAGGAGTCATCCAAGATGACTTATATGCCCAGATGATTAGATTCCGAACTTACAGATATGCACTGACTGCGGACATTAAAAAAATGTATCGAATGATCCTAATTGATTCCGAACAACGCTGTCTGCAACAAATATTGTGGAAGGACAATAAACACGACCGAGAAAAAACATATGAGCTTCAAACAGTCACGTACGGACGACCAGTGCCCCATACTTAGCGCAACGAACATTGAAACAATTGTCCTATGATGAAGAAAATAAATTCCCGATAGCAGCACCAGTCCTTCGAAGCAATTTCTACATGGACGATGCGTTATGCGGGCGGACACCTTAGAAGAGGCTAAGGAGCTACGATATCAGTTAATTGAAATTTTGAAAAGTGCAGGCATGGAATTGCATAAAATCCGGGAAATCATCCTGAACTTTCGCAGAGTATAAATGGAATCTACGATTTTTCTAGACCAAATGAGACCAAAACCTTAGGTGTGTCCTGGGACCCAGGAAGAGACACTTTTTCGTTTAAAATTGACGTGATACTAAGTGATTCGTATACCAAGAGAAGCGTTTTGTCAACTATTGCGAGACTGTTTGATCCTTTGGGTCTTGTGGGACCCGTGGTGTCCAACGCCAAGATGTTTATGCAGAGGCTTTGGAGACTTAGTATTGACTGGAAAGATCCACTCCCAAAGAAAGTGTATGATCAATGGCACCAATTGTTAATTGGGCTAGAGAGCCTAAATAACATAAATATCCAAAGACGTGTAGTAATTGAGAATCCTACATCTATAGAGATTCATGGATTTTCTGATGCGTCAGAGCGCTGCTATGGAGCTGCAGTGTATTGCAAATCAAAAATAATTCGGGAGTGACTTTAGTGAGATTAATTACTAGCAAATCGAGAGTTTCACCAATTAAGAGTCTAACTATTCCAAGATTGGAACTGTGCGCCGCTGTCCTTTTGTCCAAACTTGTGAAAAGAGTGATTGATGCCTTGAAGCTGGAATCAGTTAAAGTTTATCTGTGGACTGATTCAATGATAGTGTTGTCTTGGCTACAAAAAGAACCGATGGACCTTAAAACATTTGTGCAGAATAGAATTGCTAAGCTTCAAGATTTGTTCCCTGTACGGCAATGGAAACATGTGCCATCCAACCAGAATCCTGCAGATTTGATTTCTCGTGGAGTAGATCCTGACAAACTTCTGAACAAGAAATGTGGTGGAACGGTCCAGAGTTTCTATCTGGCAGTGATTATCCGAACAAACCTGTGAACATTAGTGAAAACAACGATGCGTACAATTCAGAACTGAAGAACAGTGTCCTTGAAAAACTTGAGAATGAAGTGCCAGTTTTTAACATTTTGTGAATGACTTTGTGAACAATTTGTGTAACCTTAGTAATAACTATTTAACCATTTTGCGTATCTTAAGTTATATTTTTAGGTTCGTAAACAACCTGAGGAGGAAGGTTAAAGCCAGTGGCCCACTAACAGTAGATGAATTGGAGAAAGCAGAGATCTTCTTAATAAAAAGTGTACAAAGGCAAGAATTTTCAGTAGAAATAAAATGTATGGAAAAACAAAAACCTATCTTGCCAAAAAGTAAGTTGAAAAGTCTCAATCCATTTTGGATTCAGATGGAGTGCTTAGAGTGGGTGGTCGATTAGGTAATACAAATTTTCCTTTTAATCAAAAACATCAAATTATTTTGCCTAAAATCCATAAACTGTCATGTATGATAATTGAATATTTGCATAACAAATACTTTCATGTTGGTGCTTTTTCACTTTTGAATTATGTTCGCGAAAAATTTTGGCCTCTCAATGGTCGCAATCTTTGTAGAAAAATTGTTCATAAATGTATAATCTGTTTTAAATGTAAACCTGTTATTACATCTCAAATAATGGGCAATCTGCCTAAGGAAAGGGTTACCACTGACTACCCTTTTAACTGCTCGGGTGTCGACTTTTGTGGTCCTTTCTTCATAAAAAAACAAAATTCGTGTAGTTAAAGTGAAAACTCAATTTAGTACTTGTAAAAGAGCCATATCTAAAGTTTGTGTTTTGCCAATGCCAAATGATTAAATACTGTTGATAAAATTATTTTTTTTGTGTGTTTTAATCAATTCAAGTGAATTGTTTTTTTTTTTTTTTTAAATTTAATTTCAATGATATAGTGCATTTCTTTAAGTGTCTTTTGTGGAATTTAAGTGATGAACAATTTAGATATATTTTGTGTTAATTATTAATACAGTGATTGCATGGTGTAACCAGTGCAATGTGGGGCGGTATGTTAGTTCACGGCATACGAAGCGCTATCTGTGTAATTAAAAGAGAGTAGAGTGTGTTGTTGTGTCTGTAGTAATGTATGTATAAACTGTGTCTGCGCAATCCCAATTGCGCAGCCTGAACTGCGCATGCCCTGCAACTCCAATGTAAATGTACAGAAGTTATGAGAAATTAATAAACGCAAGTCCACAAGAAAACTGTGTCGTGATTGTGTGTCATGAACAATATGTGTAAGAGACTCTTCAGTCCACTTACGTGTTAGAGCTATCGAGTTAAACAGTAATATTTGAGCATCTTTACCAAATTACCAGATTTGAAATTTTATATAAATTTTGCAAGTGACAAGTACAATGTCAGTTTTGAATTTAGTGGAGAGCACATAATGAATTTACTTTAATTCGCTAACATAACGATAAGAGTACCATGGGAAAAGAAAAATATAATCGACGGCTTAGAAAAACTTCTTAAAATGTTCCAACTTAATCTTTTATGTATTAAAATCTATCTTTATTCATATAGTTGCGTATTAGTTCGTTTGTACTTAAAAACATTCCAGATAAAACAATGTTCGAAACTATAAAAAGCGTAATCTTATTACAATTTTTCCTTTTACAAGAAAAATAGCTAGATCGTTCACTTCATACATCAGACACGTGAGCCAAGTTGAGAAGATGAACAATTAATGATCTACTTATATCATAAAGTCTGAATAGAAAAGAACCTTCCAAGCTTTTAATAAAACAAAGATTAAAATTAGGTACCATTTTCTCCGTTGCTTACATACTCCCGTAAAAGGAGACCATTCTTTGAGAAAAACTGTACAATTACCCGTAATGAGTACGGAATATCCCCTCAGAGTGAAAAGGATTCCCATTGAAAAAGACGCCAAATAACGGCCTAATTGACGCCAATCAATTTCACCATTGAAATGTTTGCCGATCTAAAAGCATAGCTGAATTTGAAGCCATCCTCTCTAACTAAGGTATTTTTCCTCTTGTTCAAAAAAAATAATAATAATAAAATTAAAATAAAAATCGTAAAACCTTTCACTCAGGGTTGATGAAGGGGGAGAAGAAGAGAGCCCCATCTATGCGATTTGCCCAATTACGATTATTCATTGAAGTCCCCCTCCTATTTTTCATTTATGAAGTACCCCCCTCCCAACTCCTCGATCTACGGTCTTGACCTGGGTTCATCGCAGGAACTGATTTTAAAAGGTCTCTAAAAGATTAAATTTCGAACATCGGCCTCCCCTCCTCTGTCCTCGTATCATGACCTTTTTCAGAAGTTGAGGTGGTGTCCTGTAGCAACCCTGCTTCAGCTGAGAGGATTCCATGGTTTGGTGCTTTATCTTTATCTCTGTGTGAGATGTTGGAGAAATAAGTAGAATATTGTTAATTTCAAACATTAAATGAATTTTAATTTAAAAGAATAATCACACATAATATACGCGTTTTCTGTTGATTCAATGGTTAGTAATGGTAAATAAATGTTGTACAAATAATAGTCACTTCATTTTGTTAAAGATTCAAGTTTTTTAAAAAAATCTTAAAGCGCGGTGAAGTAACTTTTTACTAAAGAATAAGAATTAAAAAAGTTTAAAAAAGCTCTGAAAAATTTAAACTCAGTGCTAAAGGAATTCTGATATGAATTTTCAGCAATTTGCGAATAGTTCCACATTTTTACGAACTATTATTAGCTTCTCTTATAAATACCGCTTTTTTATATTTTCAAGTTTTAAATGCTTATTATTATGAATTATGAACCTAATTGTTTTCAGCTTATGGTTATTAATATGAACCTAATAAGTTCTGATAAAAAAAATAATCTGGAATCGTCTGAGACTCATAGAAAAATTTCTCGTTGGTGATCGTCTGCAATATTTTTTAAAAAATAGTAGTGTTTCACGTATGTTGTTCTAATTACATCAGAGCTTTAAGGACACGTACGATTCGATTGACAAAAATACTTTAAAATATCTTATACATATGTACAATTGTTGTTTTATTACATAGTTTCAAATTTAAATGTGATAGAAAAAAATTTATCTTCGTGTATTTTGTGAGTTTTTTTCCAACCTTTTTGATAATTCGAACTCTTGATAATACGAAGTTTTCCATTGGTCCCTCCAACCTCGAATTATCGAGAGTCGACTGTATATAAAAAAAAACTTTCTAACCATTAAAAAAAAGAGCTTAGAACCAGTGTTTATCGCTTGATGATCAAAGATTTAAAACAAATGGAAAAACGGAAATCATTTTACTGTCATTCACGATTTAAATTCAGCAGGAATCAATGAAAGAAGACATTGCTCATACCTGCATACTAAATAGACAACTGCTAGTCTATTTTTACAGTAGACGGAAAGGGTGGTCTGGCTCACTTCCTGATGGGTTACAAAGAGGAAGGGGGGGGGGTTGTAATTGGTGTAGGGATGTCACCATATAGGTATCGATCTATCAGTATGAGCGATTGCATGGCAGGTGAGGTTGATAGCGGAGATCACGGACCCACTGTCCACTCTGCACTTCTTCAAAAGACCGTGGAACGGAAAAGTGAATATATAAACTGGACCTTTCAGTCCCTCATGCATTTTTATGATTTGCTTGGGATATTTGTGTGGGAGGGGTGGTATTTAACGAAAATATTTGTTTTAAGGTTAGATCAAGTAAATAAAATAACCATTAGACAGTAGAACGTCGCTTATCCGAATCAATTGGGACCGGACACCGTTCGGATACGCGATTGTTCGGATAACCGAAAACCAAATGCGATCCATACAGAAACCGGATACTATACGAATATTGAAAATTATCAAATGCTGGAAGCGTGCCTGAAAAAAAGCAAAATGGTTGCAAAATGTCACAATTTTACCTTTATTGTGGAAAATAAGCACTTATTTTTCGTTGTACCATTGTACAACTTCGTTTTTTCGCTGCAAGGTGTTAAAAAAAATTGGTCCGGATATTTGACGCTCCTGATAATAAACGGTCGGATAAACGACGTTCTACTGTAAGTGTCATTTTTTAAGCAAACTAGGGTACTTTGATTTTCAAGCTTTGATAGGGAATATTACATTTGCAAGATTTAGGATAGACGAAGGAATAAATTGTATCATAATGTGTTAGTGGTTTTTAAGACCATTATAGTCCATCTCGGCTATAAGAAATTCGTTGGATTTCCGAAATATGTATGAAAAATTATTTTTGTGATACTCCTATCCCAATTGAGGAAATTTTTACTGATTCGTTTCTTTCTTTCTTTCTTTTTTTAGCTATCTACGAGCAATAGTCAATGATTTCTTGCTTTTAATATAATACAAATCAAATGGGCCGTGGTTAGAGCATCGGACGCCAGATCGGAAGGCCTGGGTTCAATTGCCCGATGCCACCAGATACTCGCCGAGTACAAACGGAGCACGTGCTCGTTAAATCTGTGGGTCCAAATGGTGTCGCCATCTATCGTGAGCAAAATCGTGCTGTTACCTTTATGGGTTCAAAGCTTAGTCTAATGACAGACGTATCTCTCGCCCGTTGCCATGATGAATTTCGTGGGCCTCAATCTGACTACGTCAGACAGGTGGCATAACCAACAACAACAACAAATCGAATAAAAACCTTAGGAATTTTCTAAACCTATGAGTGAGAGAGAGAGAGAGAGAGAGAGAATTACATTACTTCTTACTATAAAGCAACACCAGGGCTATTGGCGCCGTGGACATTAAGGACCCGCTTAGAAAACTTTTTACAGATGACTCGAATTCAGCATGCATTCTACTAAAATCAGTATCTTATAATTCTATTATGAGTCGTCATCTAATCTGAAAAAGTCTGACAATCTGAAGTCACACTAATGTTACTTTAATTTGAATTAAACGTATAACTAAAAGATTTACTACTGTACAGTGCAAAATGTATTTTTTCTTAGTGAATAAATAGTTTTTAGTTGTTTGTTTTTGGTTTTATTATTTTCCCGATAATCGCAAGTCAAAATTATTTGACAGCACGGCCCTATACCTCATTAAGCATTTCTTTAGAAAAAATGGCCCGTTGATCCATAAAGGTTCGCCACCCTGTGACGGATCTATACGCGGTTCCACTAATTCCTTCTTGTCTCTTTAAGGAAAATATTTAATACAACCAACCTTCATCGAGTAAGGAAACGTGATTATGTAAATGAGGTATATTATATAAATTCTGTTTTCGCAAGTTGGCAGTAAGTTGTTGACACGTTGTTGTGCAGCCGCTGAAGTGATACGTTGGAGTGTCGCAAGTAGGAGTTAACATAAGGCTTGAGAATTAGTTGTTAGTTGAAGATTGAAAAGCAGGGGAATTAGTTAAAGATTACAGAGCGTGGAGCCAACGTCATTTGATCAAGCCGAAGAGAGCACCTGTAAGTTTCCAGTGTAGGATCCGATGCATAAAAAGTTCAGGTACTGTGTGTTTGAAGAAGCTAGTTTATTAGTGTGCGACGTAGTTATATTTGAGCGTATTTAAGCTGTCTTAGATTCAGTTGAGGGTCTGTAGTAGTATCCCCGTGTTATAGAATCTCACCTCCGCACTCTACTATATATCATATACCTTAATTAGAATTGTATTGTGTCTGATTGTTAGTAAAAATTAATAAATTAATTAGTTTGAAAACATGTCTGTGGATTATTCTGTTTCTCCCACACATCTAGCCGGGTTTACAGGTAGACAAGAGGGTTCAGATATAAGTAGGAAACAACCGTTATCACAACCCCTAGTTTAGACAAATGATCGAATTGAAATTTCAATAACATATTCCTTACATATTTTGTGTTTGTGTGTACATACAAAAGAATATTTAAATAAACTTAAAAATATTGAAAGGCAGATACAGTCATACTTCGACTTACGCGAATTCGGAATTACACGATTTTCAAATCTCGTCGTTTCCTTTCCCCCATCACTGTAAACTCAGTGCCATTTCTTTTGACAGCCGAAGCCCTTTGGTCGTCATTAGAGCCTCATTCACAGCACAGTGGTACGTCGACGCCATTCTGAGAACTGTTTTGCTACCGTTCCTTTTCCAGTAACCTGGCCTTATTTTTCAGTAAGATAATGCCAGACTACATACAGCACGTGTTGCTATGAACTGTTTTACAGCTTGTCAAACACTTCCTTGGCCATCCAGATCGCCAGATCTGTCTCCAATCGAGCATGCTTGGGATATGATGGGAAGGCGACTGTATCTACCAAGGAATGTTAATGAACGGTACCGACAACTGAAGCAAATTTGACAAGAAATGCCGCAGGAGACCCTCAGGGTGCTTTATCACTCAATGCCACGTCGTGTGGCAGCTTGCATTCAGTCTAGAGGTGGGTCAACAACTTATTGAACTCGTTATTTTGAAACTATGTAACTCTGAAATAAATCATTCAATTTTTCTGAAATTTCAATCATTTTTTTTTCCTATTCTGTACATAATCTTTCTACACACCAAATTTTTACCAATTCGTTCTTGTGGTGGGTCAGTCTTTTATCTTGTTATCGAGTCTATATATGTCCCAGGATTATCGGGATAAATTTTGAGGGGAGATAGGGGGCATCACAAGAATTCAGATTTCAACAGCAACCTTTGGGCGGAAACGTCTTCGTTCTGCACTTGTTCACAAAAGCATTGGAAAACACAGACCTGCGTTACCTCAGTTATTTGAACTGTCATCACCCGGAGAGGAGTATGGAACAGTTTTACGAACACCCAGCTGGCAGATATGCATCCGATTTACGGATTGGCAGAAGGAAATGCCCGAGTAACAGACATATTGCATCACAAAAGATACACCCAGAGAAATTTACCGAACCACCGGAGGTTTACTAATTTGAATCACAATTTGTGACTGTACTTTTAGAAGATTGCATGATCGAAATGGTTTGCCTTCACGTAGCAAAACACAATGAACTCTACTCCGAGTTCCTCATACAGAAGCAGCGATGGCTCCTATGCTGGTACTTGGATTCCTTCCAATTGTTCTATTTTGTTCTATTCTGAAAGTTCGAGTTATTCCGGCTCTGCTTCACAATGCTTATTACCTCGAAATGATCCATATTCACACAAATTTTGATAAAAATTAGCAAACATCCCGGGTATCCCTCTGTGGGTACCTTTCGGGATACATCTGTCTACTTCCTACTTCAAGGTAGGAATGCCGGAGGTGGGTTGAATTATACAGGGCAGGTGGTTTACCTAAACTGAAGGCTGAGGATTACTCACTTTTATACATATAAATATATAATGTGGTCATTTGCCCGTGTGTGCATTTTTATATGTTAAACTTTTCATTATCATTTTATATTAAAAATCCCACGCTTGTTATGTACAATTTACAAATTTTTAATAAAAAAATTGTAATGGATGAGCTATTCCATCCATTAGTGTACGAGTGGTAGAAGGAAAATTAGCCATCGTCATAACAACACAATTTATTTACTATTCTCAACAATGACACAAATGTAACAACCCAAGCTAAGAAATGCACCAATTGATAAATATGGGAGCATTAGAAAGTAGACGAGATAATTGGAGATATACTAATAAATCGGATCACTTACTCTTACTACATTCAGGCAATACACCTTCTTCTATTTGAAGATAATTTCTAAAGTAATCCAATCCAAACCGACGTAATACAATTTAACAACTAATTGGCCAAATCGTCAGTCTTATTATTAATCAAACAATCTAAAAAGTGCTCCCGTCTAGCTTTACGTTATCTTACATTAATCTCCTCACTGCTATCCTTCAGCTTCTAACCTCTCTCTCTTACTTGAACCCGGAAGCTAATACTTAAATACGTGACATAATTTACATAGACCACGTCTTCTTCTTCGGGAGGAAGTTTTCAATTTAATAATATTTAAAGAAATTTATCCCCAAGAGGATTGTTAGGAAAAAACGTGTATAGACCCGCTTCAAAATGAGAGTACAATTATAAATTCATTAATGTATTTCAAAAAGTACCTATTTATAGTATAACTATGCAGAGAGAGAGAGAGAATGAAAGTTTATTAACGTCACATCATAAAGTAACACGAGGCTATTGGTGACATATTTCGTAATTTTCAATCTTGGACAAATGACGAAGACGACACTAGAGGTAGCACCCTTTTCCAAACTTCCATACCAACGAAAGGTTTAACGATAGATAGGCTTCGATAGATTTAACGAGCGTCTGCCAATCTACGTGGCGTGTCTTTAGTGGTACCAGGGCTCTAACTCATGACACGCCAACTACGAGTTGGTGGCCATGCCCACTAGGCAACCGGTGCCACAGTATAACTATGTAGACTATGGCCCTTAATTTCTTTTAAATACACATTTCAAGTATTAAAAAAGTTTTTTAAACATGTTTATTTTTCTTTTTAAATGCCATATTACACATATGTACTCATTTAAGCTAAACTAAACTGAGTTGTGCAACAACCCATGGGGGCCAAAGCCTATTGTGCGCATCTCAGTTTTCGTGACCTAGGACGCTGAGTTGCATGAGCAGATCTTCCGATTATGTGGTGAATATGACGTGAAGCCCCCAGAGTCTGGTTCCCAAGCAAGCCTAGTACACATTTATCGATCCACTGAAGGGATGAAAAGCTGAGTAGACTTTGCCCAGCCCGGGATTTGAACCCCGGACCTGTGGCATGGAAGCGCTACTTATATTTATAAAAAGTAGTAAGTTTTAAGATAATCTTCGCGGTTATTTCTTCTGAAATTTTAAATTAAGGAATATTATTTAAAGTAATTTATCTAAACTAGAAATTATAACACGTATCTACTTAAAAGAGGTGACAAGACAAAAACAAAATTTTGTTTGAAACTTTATTCTGGACTTTTTATTTAGTACAATGAAAATTCTGTCGATAATTTTAATTCAAAATTAATGAAATTAAAAAAAGAAAAGATGTAGAGGGTGAAGTGCTGACTGTTCTTTTAAAAGCAAAAATAATGACAATTTTTCTGTTTACTGATAGGTTTTAATTATATATTAAGATATCTTTCTCCATGTTTTTAGATAGAATATTTTTATTCATATTTACAAATAGAATGAGCTTCTTACGTCATTTTTATCGTTTGCAAAAAATAGTTTAAAGACAATTTGAATAATAAGATAACACTGTCGCTAAGTGTATATAAGTTTACTAATTATATAAACTTTCGTACGTACACTAAAATAGAAACATCTTACTGTTTGAAAAACAACGAAATTATCATCTATGTGTGTTAAAAACAACTTTATCTCGTATAAAAATAATTGAGATAAATATCGTCTGCACATTAAAATAGTACATTAAGGTTGCAGTTACAGCTATGGATTTTATGGGATCTGGAGCAACAAAGGATGTGTTAACTCCTAGTGTAAGGTTAGTTTGCTTTTTAATTGTAGATTTATATTTTTGGAAACTTATTTTCATCCATATAGTTTTTGTTAAAGATTGGCATTAAGTTACATTCTTTTGGACTGATTATCTTTTGGAGTTTATTTGGCAAAAACTTCTATTGAAATCCAAAGAATGATTTAAAGTTTTTTCATGTGTTGTTGTGTTGTTTCAAATCCCCTTAGAGCTGGAAAGCCAACATCAAGTCCATTTGACATTTCCACATAAGAATCTCACAAACCAGGTCTTGATCTCCAAACAACTGTCCCAGAGAAATACCCCAGTAGTCTAGAAGATGAGTAGGAGAAGCAAGGAGAGAGCAGGGATAGGTAAAGAAAGACTTTACCCCCAACACAAAATTCATACTACGCAGGTGACCTAAAGCGCGCCAAGGCCGTCTCAAGAGCCCTGGATCTCCTGCACTGTAGACATAGGCCAGGACTCTTTTAGCTGCGTACTAGTGGTGAGCAGGAGGGTTTCGCCCAGTCAGATTCATTTTAGCTCTGTGGAGGGAATGAATTTCAGAATGGCTCAAGACACGGAACTGGGGTTACAGAAATCAAGACCCCTGCCAGCCAGCCCATCAGCTGCCTCGTTCTCAGGCACACCCACATGCGACATTATCCACTGGAGACACAGTTGTTTCCTCTGACCAGACCTAGCCCCAATTTGGATGTAATATATAGACCAGTTCTGCCATAATCTTTGGCTAATTCTTCAAATATTGGATAGAGCTTCTGTTGTCTGTCAGGATCCAGATACTGTCCTTATTAGAATTGAGAGCACGATCAAGAGCACCACTAATAGCAATTCTTTGTTTCCTTATGTAATAATGTTTATCAGTTTTTAGGATTATTAATCGTAAGAAAGAAAAAAATGAATTCATAACAATTCCTAAAGTGTAGTAAAATCAAGAATGTACAATATAAATATCGTAAAATAATTCTACATGGGCAGCTAAGTTATTATGGTCATGAATTCGTAACCAGCTTTGTTTCTGGGGTTCAGTGACTGAGGTGCCATCTCAGATTTGTTCTGGTCGCTGAACTGTGGCTCTCTATTATGGA
This sequence comes from Trichonephila clavata, assembly GCA_019973975.1. Taxonomy (NCBI): domain Eukaryota; kingdom Metazoa; phylum Arthropoda; class Arachnida; order Araneae; family Nephilidae; genus Trichonephila; species Trichonephila clavata. The sequence goes on from BMAO01004446.1 coordinate 14,620, forward strand.
GTACGATACCAACAACCTTCATTAAACCATTAATAAACACAGCGCAATAGTATCACAGGAATTGCAAATGTGATGTCCTCATACGTTAGAGGCTATTGCAGAGTGATTTCATTATGTTATTTAAATTTTCAAAATTGACCAGTGGATTAAAATAATTGTATTAAGCATTCTCTCTCGTTTTCCTTGATGTTGTAATAAAATTTTATACGTACAATCGAAATAATTCCAACGCGCGCGCATGCGTTCAAAATAACTCGCCAAGTTGGCAACCCTGATTTTGTTGTGTGTTGTACGCGCTGAATTGGCAACCATGTGGTTCGTTTCACGTAATGTCACCAATAGGTTGCGATAATACGTAAGTACCGATATTTTATAAGTTGAAAAGAAACTTATTTTTAAAACATATATTTGTTTTTAAACTGTCATATTTCGTTTGAAAAAATTTTTCCGTAATTCTTTCTTACAAATTGTTTTCATTGGTTAATTAAAATAAAAGACACCAAAAATCTCTTTCCATATAAAATAGTTTTTCGTGATGCTGTAATAAACTTATTACGTACTATCGTAGCAATGCCAATGATCAAAATAACTCGCCAAGTTGGCTACCCGGATTTTGCATGTGTCGTACGTGCTGAACTGGCAACCATGCATTACGTTTCACACAATGTCACCAATACTGTTGCGATATTACATTATTGCAAGCTTTCACAGAAAAATATCGTAACAATTGCCTCAACTGGAATCGTTGCTTGAGAAGAAAGGCGTTGTCTCATACGATGACTAACAAACAATTGATGGAGTTAAATACTCAATCAACTTTCCAGGAAGCTGCAGGTTTACAAAAATCTGAGGACATTATCAGTGAAGTGCTGGACGATGTAGCTTCAGTGCTGAATTTAACAACAAAGGAGAGCCAAGGATGAATTTTGTGAAGATTTTAGTTTAAAAACCACTTTCCGTAGAGATGACTTGATTTTATGCAAATGAAATAATACTTAAGCTCCGGTGTTTGGGTGTGTATGGTTAATCTGAAATCTAGAAATAATAGAAAGTGAATTGCGACTGCGAAGTTGAGTGGCCTGAAATTAATATTCATCTTAGAATCCACCTTGAGTTGTGGAAGAAATAGCATTGGAACTGACCGAACTATCGAGGTTCAAGAAGGGCTACCATATGGAGCTCCGACTTAACATAAGTCATTTTGAATAATCTTATAAGTTAGAAGTATTAGGATTTAAGATTGCTCCGCTGGTTAGGCAATAAAGTTATATGTCATTCATAAAGTGTTATATATAAATAAACGCATCTATTTGTAAGACCATGTCTGCATCTTCCCCCCGAAGCCTATTACACCTGCGACCTTTGGGCTGCGACAATATTATTAATAAATTTATATTGCACATATGTAAAATATAACTTTTTCTGTATTCTTAACATAATCTGTTCTTTATGAAAATAAACGGATTAGCAGGAAATATAAACCAATTCGATTAAATGCAATTTAAGTTCAACCAGCGTCGATTTTGCAGTACAATCTTCTCTCCAACTGAACTAACATATTTAGAATAATTACAATAGATGCCAACTTAAGCAACGTAACTTTAACAACAGACGATTATGTATCGGTAAATAAAGTAATCAGATAAATTAGAATTACACGATTTATATATTGAAAAAAAAAAGCAGACGAGATAATTATATGGAAGAGAATTTTTAACCTAAGCAATATCAAAAACTGCTGTGAAATTTAAATTGTTAATTAAAAATTCGTTCAAAATAAAGAAAAAAAATTAAATAGAACTAAATGCCTTACAATGCAAAACAATGACAGTTTTAATTTCCCAAAATTGTTCTGTGGATTTTCTTACAAAATTTGACATACATAATGTGGTTTATAACTAAAATTTCTTTTAATTATCTGTTTAATTTAGCAAGTAAAACGTTTCACTATTCAAAGCTGATTTCGTCCTTTAATTTGAAAACAAACTTTTATCGAACTTGAATCCCCGCGCTTTTTATAATGTTAGAATATAATCCATTCTTATAAATTGCTTTTCTTTAAATTTGATAAAATTATATATATTGCGTTAATTTTCATCAAAATCTTACTTCAGGAAAATTTGAGTATTTTTTTTATACTTAATTACCGTCTTAAGTAGAAAAATAAAATGTCGGTAAATGTTAGAAACTGTATACGTAATTAATACGAACGAAATTTTTTTATATCAAATTTCATTTTATATTCTGCTTTAAAACGTATAAAAATCTCTTCATATTTTAATATCTCTTCAAACAAATCGCAATGTTTAAAAAAAATCTATTTTTGTTTTGTTTATTTTCATTATTTTTTGAACAAATAATTGCGTAGTTACAAAACATCTGGGTGATCACTATTCCAATTCGTATATCCAAGTCGTATCATAAAATCCGTTTTAATATTTTCGTCAAGGCCATTGTAACGCGTGTGTACCGTATTGCTTTTCTGTATTTTGAAGCAGAATTATGAATAATTACGCTTCAAAGGAATCATCTTGTAGTGAAAAAAAGAACTGATGCAATATTTCATAAAAAAATAAGCAATGCTCATCAAGTACGCATGAGGTGTCGAAACAGGACGGTGAAAAGTTCAGTGGGTTACGAGTATTAATTAATAATATTATTATGAGAGAAAAATATATAAAACAGATAAATAGTGATATATATATATAAATGGATGTTTGTATATATGACCTCGCTTCACTCCAACACCGTTCAATCGATCACTATGAAAATTGGCATGTATATGCATTGTTTTGTGGAGAATGTTTTTGTGCCATCCTCCTTGTTGCAGCTCCCCACCAGGTGGCACTACAGCATATCGACTTCCGAACCGTTCAATCCATCGCCAAGTTGCCAACGTGGTTGCCAAAAATGATGCCAACTTGGCTGTAGCACCAACATTTCGCTATGTTTCCATTGAATTACCCTTAGATTGTAAGGAACGGTATTGCTTGCGAATATTATAATTTTAACATAAAATAAATCGAAGAGAAAGTAATGTTACGTATTACACATCCAGATATGAATTGTTTACACAATTTTAAGCATTCATTACACAAAATTTGTAACAATGTGTTACTTTTGCTGAGCAGAGATCAGCTTAGGAAGATGTTTTTAAATATCAACCCACAAGAAAGTTACAAGGCGCTATAAACTTTTTTTTTAAAATCCTTTTTATCAGCTATTAGATCCACAGAATTAAAATTTAACAAATATGATTTTTTGTTAGCTAAGATATACAATTTTTTTTCTTTTGTTTAATTTGCAATTCACGTAAAATTCACTCATTAAAAACTTCTTTATCCTTCAATCTGTATTGTTTAATTTTTCAATTCACCCGTGCGAAGAACGGGTGTACCAGCTAAATTGAACTCAGTGTCGCAACAGCCTATGAGGGCCAAGGCCTGCTGTGCCTATCTCAGCTTTCGTGACCTTAGGTACTGGGGTGCATGTGCAGATGTTTCGGTCAAGTGGTCAGTCTGACGTGAAACTCCCAGTGTTCAGTTCCCAAGCACAAGCCTGGTACTCATTTTATGAATGAAAGGCTGAGTCGATCTTGCCCAGCGCGGGATTTGAACCACGGACCTATGGTGTGGAAGCGCGATACACTTCCACTCTGCTACAGGATTTCCGGGTATGCTAGCAAGTATAAATATATATTTTAGACAATCGAAAGCCTAATGCAAGGACTTATATATCTCTCAATAACTTTAAAAAAAGTATGGGAACTTGGAAATATCAATCAAAGCATATATAACGGCTGGTATATATGCATGTTTGTAACAAGTAGGATTTTTTCTTTCTCATTTGGATTCGTCGAATTTAGGCAGAATCTTTCATTGTGTTCCACTCGTTAAAGTACTTTATATCGTACAATAAGATAAATACAAAAGTATAAAGTAAAAGATAATTAAAAATCCTTAAAATTTGTGACGGATCTTTATGCGACCTTCACACGAATCCTCTTGGGGAAACTTTGGGGTTAGCATTCGCGTTAATTCAAAGCCATCCCTCTCAAGAAGAAACCCTGATATGGAGATTATTCTGTCTATATAAAGTCAGGGTTTTGTGTTGTTATTGTTGCTTATGCCACCTGATCGACAGTAACATCAGATCAATTTGTAATTGTAAGATAGAAGAAGCGGAGAAACTGTTACGGCTTTACGAAGGTGAGATTCAATTGATATTCACAACTTGAGTTAAGAACGGAGTTTTTGAAACTATACTAAATTAGTAGATTAGGAATTTATAGTCTAAGATAAACTGATTACTTGCGCTTGTTCACTTAGGGTTTATTGCTTTCTTTATATCACTCCTAGGGCATCCTCTTGTGGTTTAACTTGTGGTTGATTAGTGTGCTTGAATAATATTAAAATAGTTGTTATTATGGAAGTTTCTGATCATGCTTTGTCCCCCCCCCACACACCCTTAGGTAGGCAGTACGGTGAGGGAGCGACTTCAAATGGAAGTCGCTCACAAATTAACCTTACTTTTTCACAAATTTAAGATAGTTGGCAGGAGAGAAACCATGCAAGCAAAATGGCTGCCAGAAGATCTTTTTAAAAATTGATATAGCTTATATTTTTGTTACATAATCAACACGTAAATCAAATAATTTTTTTATGCAGAACAATCCACCCAAAACTTAAAGATGAATATTACTTTAACACCAAAACATTTCATAAACAGGAACACTACAACAACAACAACAACAAAATGCTTCAGCAGATCATTAAAGTCTTTTTATCAGGTTAATTTCCTCAAGAACTTGTTACATGTCAAAACTCTTGTATTTTTTAACATACTTAAAAGCACCTAAAAAATCCGTTACCGTGACAACAAGCACTCTAAATATTTTATCTCCCCCCCCCCTTCCCATTTCACCTCTTAAGCGGAATGACGACAAACGATCCACATAACGTGGAAGAACCCTTAAGCATTCTTAAGTACTCCCTCCCTATTCCCCCCTCTATTACAGCCTACCTGTCCAATCCATCTGGAAACATCATGTTAACGCATGCTTTGCCAACTGGACAGGAAAAAGAAATAAAAAAAAGTGCCTCAGCAGAACATACAAAGTGACTTAATAGCCGTAATGGGTCCCGGCTGTCTGTCATATCAGAACTTGGAAGAATTGACCCTAATGGACAGTGGTCACGATATCCTCTTGATCTTTTAGTGGAAAGAGAAGAAATATGTATTAGGGAGAGGCGGAAGGGACGTAGAATTGAAAAGAGTGATGTTCGCTCGACCGAAGTTTGCGTGAGGATGGGTCTTGAGTAATTTTTTTTAGTTCTTTCACATGTTCTTTTACTTATTAGTCTGTTCTTTCTTTCGAAAGTTCGAAGAATGAGTAACTGTTGATTCCTTTTGAAGAGTTGGTGAAGTTTTAGTGGTTTCCCTTTGTGGGATTTCTTAAAAATTTGTTTTGAAAGGTGAAATGATTTTTAACTCCTTAAGCGGTCAAATGTTTTACCCAGAATGTTCCAAAAAAAGAAAGGCACATTTTTAATGCATATAACTAAGCATAATACTTAACAGAATGCGAAAATGAAATTTTTTTTTTAGTCTGCAATTTTAAAGTTTCACACTATTTTTAACATGATTTTATTAACTCTTTTCTTGTCTGTCCGGGTGGAATATTGTAATTGATTTTAAACCAACTTCCCAATGAGCTAGAGACTTGAAATTTGGATTATAGCTCAGAAACTGATGACAATACATGAAAATGTAGAAAAGAAGTTCTAGTCTAGATCCCGGGCCCCCTAAGAGACTTGTATGTCTGTCCGGGTGGAATTTTGTAATTGATTTTAAACTAACTTCCCGATGAGCTACAGACTTGAAATTTGGATTATAGCTCAAAGTAGATGACAATGCATGAAAATGTGGAACAAAGAGTTCTAGTCTTGCTCCCGGGCCCCAATTTTGACAGGGGCCCAGTCACTCCAGAACTTACACGAATTTACTCAAACAAAGACCACCTGTCGATGCACGGGTCGAGTTGCGTCTACGTATTCTATTTCGTGGCTCTGGGGTCAAAGAGGGGTCCCCAGGTTACCATGCTTTTTTACTTGCTTTCTTGTATGTCTGTCCGGGTAGAATTCTGTAATTGATTTTAAACTAACTTCCCGATGAGATAGAGACTTGAAATTTGGACCATAGCTCAGAAGTGGATGACAATGCATGAAAATGAGTATAAAAACATGGTACATAAAAAAACTATTAAGAAAATCATGTTATTTTATAATTATGGAAAATAAAAATGTTTGCTTTTCATAAGTACACTTTGCATGCTATGAAGAATGCTTAAAATATCTTAAAAGAATTTCTCTCATACTTACAAAAAATATTTCATGTTCGTACTTCTTTTTCAAATGGTTGAGGATTTAGTGTCAGCATATCTATATGCACAGACAATTTGAAGCATGGTGTAATACTAATTTTCAAAATTCTAAATTCCTGCCTTCAATAAAAAAAAGATCCCCATCTTCACCATAAAGAAAATCCCGAATGAGAAATATTTTAGTACCATGGACAAATTGAATCTCTTAAAAACACTAGCACAAATAATCTCACAAAAGAATTTAAAATATGTGCAAATCAAAGATAGATGGAAGAAAATATCAGTAGCTGTCCACATTGCACGTGCTCTGATATTGGCGATACTACAATAGTACTCTAGAACTTACTTTTTATAAATAAAATTTCAATATTTTTCAATTAGTTAAGCGAAAATCTTCTCAACAGATAGTTTTGATGAGGAAACATAAAATACGTACAAATAAGAGATATTTATACTTTTCATTAATTTTAATGAATTGCAACCGAAAACCATGCGGAGAACGGTGGTAAAAATTGGCAAGTCTGGTAAAAATTTGGCGAATTATCACCTGCGTCCAGCTAACCGAACAATACCAAATATTTTTTGTATAAGTACTTGGGATTTTTACAGGAGTTGAAATGAAACTTACATAGAAAATTAGATGCACTTAAATTTACTCATCGATGCATCATCATAATTTAGATACTTGTGTATTATACCGTCGGCCGATTTAGCAAAATCAAAAAACATCGTCAAATTGTTTTTAAAAAAAACCTATCCAAATTTCTGTATGTGCTCCAACTGTATTAGGCCGTCGAAAAATAACTTGGCAAATATTTAGAAGAGTTTAATACTGTATTTAAATAAAACATTCATATATATATATACTTGAAATAAACGAAAGATCTAATAGCAGCTATATTATTTAAGCGACCAAAATACTGTGATTGGATTGTTATAAATGATGATAAATAAATCTTCTTTTTTATGTAGATGATTCACAAAAATTCACATTAGAACAACTCTCATTTCTGTTGTTGTTTCTTTTTTCTTCACTTTGCTGAGCCTCTCTATCAAGCTCTTACGTATTAAAATGTATTTTTGTAAATGATCCATTGTGTTTTTCTCTTCCGTAGAAAATAGATTTCAAAGTTTAATCATTTTTTTTGCAGAAAAATAAGAGAAGAAAACTACAGAAGAGTTTACAAATTATATATATATATATATATAAGTAACGTTGTTATAGAGTATGCGTGATCAAGAATAAGAGTGAAGAAACGGTACAACCTGTTAAAAAATGTCACTGTTTTCAAGCATGCGCAAACAAGATTATTGTGTTTGAGCATGCGCTGGAATGTTTTCCACTATTGACTGCATGTTGTGGTATTTGGCGACGTTTTCCGGATTGCCGAAACCAATCGACGGTATTACATACATTCAAACTATAAATCGTTACGATAAAATTAAGGGTATAAGTATAAGAAAATCAAATAAACCAATAGGCGTTTTCAACAATCTTATTAATTTCTATTAATTTTATTCTTACTTGACTTTTTTTTTGAAAGCCGAGTACTGCAAAGCTATTTTGTTGTTGTTGTCTGTTATCCCAGATGGTGTAGCTCAGCTACACCATCTCCATAAAACCAAAAATCTCCAAAAAATCCATAAATAAAATAAGATTTCTTGAAACCTCGTCATATGTAAAACTCAAACAACTCAGAACATTACTGGGAGAGGCCTGATCAGCCTCGCATCTGTGACACTCTGGAAAGACTTTCTGGCCCTGTTGAAAAGTAAGAGATTTGATACGGCCACTAAAAAAGCGCGACAGAGCAGTCTGCTGATCGCTAGGAACATTAAGTTCGTGACACCAACGTTTTCCCCCAAAATACCAAGAGTGATCAGGTAATATTCTCCAAAATGCATTCAATTCTACCCTTTTAATAGAGGAAAGTACAGCAAAAGTTAAGCAAGTGTCACCCAGCAAAGTGTCAGCAGCGGCGGCCAAACTATCAGCTATCTCGTTACCATTCAATCCAAATTGGAAGAGGACCCATTGAAAGTATATAGTGTCTGGAATTAAGTCGAACCATCATATCCAGAATATTTAGGCTTGTCATATCCCTAACAGTTGTCCAACGAGAAAGGTGCTGTATAGAAGCACGGCTGCCACTTAAAATTCAAATGTCCCTGAAGACAAGGTTAGAAGCAGTGCCAATAAATTGCAATCCCTTATAAATTGCAATAAGTTCCGATCTAAAAACAGAACAGTAGTTAATATTCCTAATCTTGATGTTAAATGTACTATCAGGTGTCTCAATGTGCACGCCGCTTCTAGAAATACCACCGTCGCCATGCTGCCATCAGTATAGATTTTTAATACCGAATGAGGGATGCCATCAATTGTCTCTAGAGCAACCTGTCTAGTAAATTCTGGTATATCAGACCTTTTACACACCCTGGTCACTAGCTCAGTCTGGAAATGTATTTTGTAATTTTAATAAGAAATGACATCGGCAAAAAAAAAAGTTAGGACCCTTTTTTTATAAGAAGTACAAATATGTTTCCCCTGTTTGACGAATGATGACCCCACCAGAAGTTATGGTTGAAATTTTCAGATCTAAAACATCATATATCATAAAGTTGGACACCTGTTAACACCATAACCTTAAAGCATTAGAGATTTTGTGTCAGAATCACATGATATTTTGTGTGTGAAAATGTTGAGTTTTGAACTGAATAAGTCTCATTTGCGGGAACTTGTTACTTACTACTAACTTTTTTAATTTGAAAAAAAAATCTACATCTGAGGTGCATCGATTGCTTGTGGAAGCATATAATGAGGTTGCTGTGAGTGAGAGAAGTTGCAGTGAGTAGGTTTTAAAAGTTAAAGAACGGTGAGCCTGACGTCGAAGACACTGAACGTTGCGGAAGATTATTGGAGGAAGATTCTTGTCAAACGCATGAATAACATGCATTTACATTAAGGTATCCGACTACCCCAGAATTATGAATTTTGCCAAAAATTAAAAAAAAATTGATTTTATTTTATAGACCATCTTATTAGATTTATAAAAATACCAAGTTTATTATTTTCCGTTTACTAGAACAAATACTACAAGTGTTTTAGTTAAAGCAGATGCCATTACTTAAAGCAAGATATATATGTCATACTTTAAAACCAGTTTTATTCGAAAAAAAGGTTTTGAAAATAATTAACTGAAATGTTTTGTGTATGTTCTGTATAATAGTAAAAGTGTTTTAACTTCCAGATTTATCAATCACTGTTTTATTACAAAATTTACAGTCCTCTATGTTAATATCAGAATTGAAAAATTGAAAATTTGTTCATAAACTTTTGGGTCGCGTTTATGCTATTTTTTGTAAATTTTTACCCATTTTTTCCCATTTTAGTAATATTAATTTCTTTTTCTCTTCTCAATTTTAGCATATTTTTCTTAAAATGTACTAAACAAATCTAAAAACAACAACAAAAAAAATCCCTACACCTTCATTTTTTCAAAAATAAGTTGGCACAAGTAGTCGGATACCTTAAGAGTGACTGAAGAAGCAGTTTCACATCATTGAAAATAATTCAAAAGCAAGGAAAATGGGTTGAAGTCGAGAAATGTTGAATGACGATTTTGTACAGGGGAAATTCTGTTTGTCAGGGATGTACAAAGGAGTTTTCTTGCATTGGTGATGAAAAATGGATCCAGGATGCACTATGATAACTCAAAAAAGAAGAAATCAGGGGTTATCGTGGACATTCTTCAACATCCGAATATTCATGGAAAAATCATGCTATATATTGGGTGGGAACAGCTTAGTGCCTTGTATTTATGAGTTGCTCAAACCAAACGAAATCATTATTGGGACTTTATCGATCTCAGTTTATAAGATTGGAATGAGGAGCACTCAAATATAAATGTTCCCATTACGGCTAATCCAATGATTCAGAAAGTTTGCGACCCAATATTTAATCATAACTTTCATCGCCCCTCCGTACAATAACAATGCATTGAATTCAACAATAATACACTTTGACGCTAAAGCTACAATGCGAATTGTACCTTTGAGTATCACCGGCGTATATAAACATCTCGCTCACCCAAAGTGCTAATTGTTTTGGATGTTATATATACGTTTTTCAGAAATACGATCTTTTCTGTGCACTGCTATCCATAAAATTATTCTGAAGGTTTTGGAATGCAACAAAAGGACCTTGACAGAGATTACGACAGATTTACTTTTTTCAGAGAATTTGCTAATTTATTCCTTTTCTACCCCTCCCCCTTCAATACACCACATACTTTCGCCTACGTGTTAAAAACGGTGGAATCGGGGAGCGAATCACGTAATTTTTAATATCAACATTTAAGGGATTTATTATAAACCGTTAAAATTATCAAGGTAAGTGTTAATTTTCGTATATAATTTTGTAAACGACAAGCCCATGGAATCACTGGTAATTATTAAACTTGTTCTTAACTTAGTATTATTAAATTAATTATAAAATACATTGCGCAGTACTGATATATTTAGAAGTGTATTATATCAGTGTATGTATTTTATTTTTTATTATCTCAGAATATATTTTATTTGTTTATTTTGAACAAATTATCTATTTTTTAAAATAATCTTTTGTTTTGACTTCCCAATATGCTCGCGCCCTCCTCGTAGGGTTAACACGCCCCCCTGGGGGGGGGCGCTTCACAGTTTGAGAAACACTGTACATACTACGACAAAAAACTGTTATCTTGCGAAAAATGCTCATTCACATGTTGCAGAACCGCTCAAGAACGTACATGGAAACATTCAATTGGGAAATACTACTCCGTCCACCGTATTCGTCATTCATTGCTAAACTTTTCCGATTATCACCTGATCCATTCGATTGCCTGTTTGAGCAGTATTTAACATCATATGAAAGTACCAAAAATTGTGCCGATTCAGGGATAGCCTCAAACGAAGAATCATTCTTCAGACGCTGCATCCGTATGCTGCCAGAAAGTTGGGGGAAAAGGTAGCGGCAATGAATGGACAATATCTTGAATAAAATATAATGTACCGTTCTTTTGTAATAAGTTCCCATTTTTCAATTCCTACTATATGTGTAGTTCACACTGTATGTATATTTATCTTGTTCAAATTTTCAATCGTTAATAAAATGCATTTTAAAACACTCAATTGGGCTGAAATTTTATATACACGCTTATTTTGGATGACGATACAGTAATTTAATTATAATTAATAAAAATTAATTGATTAAAACTAATTATTCAAAGAATTGCAAATACAGCCACGTTGGCATTGTTTTTGGTGACTTAGTGACCCTTTTGGCGACTTGTGTCAAAACTTGAAAAGGTTTTTTCGCACATTTTAAAGCGCTCATTTGAGCTGAAATTTTCTATACACTATTGTTTTGGGTAACAATACGATAATTTAATCATAATTAATTAAAATTATTGACTGAAATTAATTTTTTAAGAATTACAAATACAGCCACGTTGGCTTCATTTTTAGCGACTTGGGTCAAAACTTGAAAATATTTTTTTCCCTCACGTTTCAAAGCATTCAGTTGAACTGAAATTTCATATAGACGATTGTTTCGGATGACAATACGAAACTTTAATGATCTATACAAATAAATAAAATTGAAGTGTCTGTTTGTAATTTCAAATTAGCAGCTTTTTACTAAATGCATTTAAAGGTATATACGGTACTTATATCAAAAAATCAATTTTTAAAATTTTTGTTTGTCTGTCTGTTTGTTCCGGCTAATCTCGGAAACGCTGGTGCGATTTTAAAAATTCTTTCACCAATGGAAATTACATTATCAGCGAGTAACATAAAATATATTTTATCTCCATATTCTTACGGGAACGGAAACTATGCGGGTAAAACATTGACGTTGCTTACTACCCGCCAAGTTGGCGCAAAATTATGCATTTGTTCAATAATGAAAATTTTAATAAAAATGTTCTCACATTTGTAACAAATAACTGAAACATAGTGTAATTTAGCATCTTTACAAAAAAGCAATTTTTTAAATAGTTTTTTATTAAACGTCTAACGTTTATTACGTTACGTTTGTTAAATGTCAAACTCAAACTTTGGGAAATATCACCAAGTTGGCTAAGAAGTTCTCTATTCCGACAATCCCAGATATTTTAATGCAAATTTTCTCCCACTTTTTAAAGAGGGAAACGAAATAAAGTTTTAGCGAATTGCGCGCGCCTGATACTGAAAATTCTATGGTAATATTAACTGACAGTTTCATAAAAAGTTTTGATTACTTTAGTAGTTTTGATTAGTTTGATTAGTTTTGAAAGTATTTATTACTTTGAATTTTTTTTAACCTAATTATTCAATATTCGTATTTTGCTCAAAATTTTCACTTATACTGAACCTAGATATTTTACATGGAGGTATTACTTTGAAGATATACTATGGAGTCATCCATACAATGTCACTCGCCGAATAAAATTAGGAAGCTTTACGCAATACTTATTTCTTCTTCGGTATTTCTAATCCTCAAACTATTTGGAATAAGTACAAATACTACATGGCGGAAGATATTTTGCGACGAAAAACAACCAAATATGCCTTTCAATGAACACATCTACAACGAAACGCAAAAAAGGTTTTCAGAATGGTTAGGAAGAAGCTACGTGATTTTGGAATGATTAGCCCTAGACGTGTCGACGGAAATGGCTTCGATAATGAAATTACTTGAGAATTAAACTACGATTTTACAGAATTGCAATATCAAGTAACAGAATTTATCCCTCGATTAACTCCAGAACAAAGTCACGTTTTCCAACAAGTGTTACGCAAAATAGAATCCGGCAGTGGTGCACTCTTTTTTCTCGAAGCCCATGGAGGAACAGGAAAAACGTTTTTGCTAAACTTATTATTAATGACCATCAGAAAAACCTAGAAGATAGCAGTTGCTATGACTTCTTCTGGTATAGCCGTGACTTTACTGACCAACGGTCGTACTGCACATTACGTTTTAAAATTATCACTTAATCTTGCATTTGAAGATTCACTCATCTGAAATTTCAGAAAAAATAGCTCTCAAGGCAGGATGCTTCCACAATGTAAGCTTTTAGTGTGGGATGAAAGTACGATGTCTCACAAGAAAGCTATAGAAGCGTTAAATCGGACTCTTCAGGATTTACGAGATAGTACAGATATTATAGGAGGAATAGTACTTTATTATATATTGGCTGGTGAGTTCAAGCTTATGGGGAAAAGTTGAAAAATTCAGTCTGAAAATGAAAATGAGAGTAGCATCTTCATAATGACGTAGATTCGGAACATTATGCAGAGACGCAATTGAAAATCTGTTATGGATGTTTAGACACAAATGCAGGAGGTTATATTTTACTTTCAGAGAATTTTGTAATGTAGAAGAAAGTGATGTAAATCTTATTGCTCAAATTTACCCGGGCTTGCAACAAAATTTTAATTGGGATCAGTGGTTGCGCGTAGGATCAATACTGGCGCCTAACAATGACATTGTCCATAAAGTCAACATTGAAAATTTTAACGACGTGCGGGGGAGGGGGAATTTGAAGAAATAATTATCAATGAATACAATCATGGATAAAGAATAAAGTACTTCATATCCCATGGAGTTCTTAAATTCACTTGAACTTTCGGGTGTACCCTCACATAAACTTCAATTAAAACTAAATGTACCAGTTATGCAAAATCTCGATGCTCCTCGACTATGTAAAGGAACGAGGCTTTGAATCACAAAACCGATGCAAAATATACTTGGTGCTAATATTTGAACATATGTCGTGGAAAGAGATAGTGTTATCATACCTCGAATTCTAAGTATCCCCACTGACCTACCGTTTCAATTCAAACAAGTTCAATTTCCAGTTTTACTGTTGCTATTAACAAAGCTAACATTTCAGGTAGCAGGGGTGCATTTGGAAAAGCAATGTTTTTCCCATGGCCAACTATATGTAGCCTGATTGGTGTGTCCAATGCCCATATTTTGCAACTGACGGAAGAACATATAATATGGTATACAGTAGCCTCTTAGAATAATATTCTGTTTTGAGTTCTTTTAAAAAGGAATTATATATTAAACGTAGATACTTTCGATTTTTAAAAATATTAGTTTAAGTTATTGAATATTTGCTGTTAATTATAATAAATTACGTTTTCAGTTTTTTTAAACTAAGCTTAATTTTAGAATTTTTAAATTTTATTGGTTCCAGTCAAGCAATAAAAAAAATTACCATATTTTATTATTTACTTTCTAATGATAATGTGATTCCGACTTTGACAGTTATTTAAAGACATAAACGGGAGCGGAGCCGAGGGTAAAAGCTAGTAATTAATAAAAAAATAATTGCCATTTAATGTTGTGATTTTGTCGTCTGTATATACATATATATGAATTGTAGCTATTTAATAAAAAGCAACTAAAATAATTTTTTTTGTTGTTGATCTAAGTTGGAATTGACTTAAATTTTTTTTTTTTATATATTACTTGAGAAAAAAACAAAGGAAATCTGTACTTCTTACAGTTATGTCAGAGATAATGTAGATCATAGGTTCCTAAACTTTTTAGCCTCATACACCCCTTGGCAGATTTTTCAGTTTGAAGTAGACCCCCTAATTTCCTAATATTAAATTTCTGCAAATTTATCAAATTAATATGTTTTTGACAGCAGGTATAGAGCTATTTACTTTAAAAGATTAAAAATTTTTAACTGTAGTAAAGTATAGTGAAGTATAGAAGAGTTTAAAATTTTAAAAAAATATATGTTAGTTAATTTAATTAGTTAGTTAATTAAATTAAAATTTAACTAAATGCATAAAATAACTGTTACATAAAGTAACTGTGCAACAAACAAGTGCTTTTTGAGGGAGGGAGGAATCTGGGAATGCAATAATAAACTTTCAACATTGCATCAATCTTATCAAGGTTTAATCCTAAATATCTCCTCG
>BMAO01004447.1:0-41029 GCA_019973975.1 Trichonephila clavata
AGCCTCGTATTTTATCATCGGAATCAGGGGTGCTTGTACAATATGTTGGGGACAATGGTGATATAAATGTCCAAACTCTTGATGGTAATAATACTCTCCATGTTATGGGGATGAATAAGATTGTTACTCCGAAAGATGCTGTTCTTTACAATGACCATATACAAAAATGTACAACCAAACCATGTGCAAAAGAGTTAGCAGCAATATCACACGTGTCTCTTCTAGTATATAAAAAACCAATTGTACCTGGATACAGCAAAATTCAAGTCAAAAATCTACATGGTGATCAAGCATTAACAGAAAAGAATTTAAACGGTACTGATTTTTTGTGGTTATACGGAAAGTGGATGAATATTTCATCATTATCTGGGTGGAATGGCTTTCTCGAACAGCTCACTAAAAATAATAAGGATTTTTCTACTTCTCAGGTCATGTTTCTTCTTTTATTGATCATCCTGCCAGTAGCGTAGACACAATTTATACTACTTTACATTGCGCTACAAATATTGCCAAGTTACATGGCCAAAAAACGCGTTTAATTACTTTTGATCAAACTCTCTACTCTAAAGCACGTGAAATAGTAGCTGCGTCGGATGCTAACTCAGAATTATGTAAGATAGTTGTCAAATTAGGAGGATTTCATATGCTCATGTCCTTTCTTGACGATTGATATATAATGGACGGAAGTGGACTCAAAGAAGCTCTAGGTAAAATATATGCTACGAATTCAGTCGACAAAATGTTGAATGGTCATGCTTATTCAAGAAGTATCAGAGGTCATACATTGTTACGGCTTGTATTGTCATTGATAATCTTCGAAGACATGAAGATTGAAGATTGTTTGTTAAATGAGTTAACTGAACAAATCAATTGCCGAAATGTTTCCTATGAAGGCATTGAAGGTGTGTAGGCAACTCAAATTTATTTATTGATCAATTTCAGAATAAACTGAATCGAATTAAAAGCTCGAGTTCCTACAGCACAATTATGGGTACAATATTTCGAAATGGTATCAATAGCACTCGACTTTATTCGCGCTGAAAGACTGGGACTTTTCAAAAGAACATCTTAATGCTGTACGAAGAATGCTGCCATATTTTCACGCTAGTGGTCATTTTTTATATGCGAAGTCTGAACATTTATATCTTCAAGATATGAACGATTTAGGAAATAAAATGGATGGACAGACTTTTAAGAACTTTAAAAATGGATTCTTCGCCATGAAACGAACAGTAGAAATTTAATTCTGGTACATGGACAGATATGGTTCATCGAACAAAGTCTAATGAAATCTATGAAACAGAAGGGGAGTATCTCGTGGTCAAAGTACTCAAGAAAGTGTTTTTATGTAAATGGGTGTTTGCTATGTACGCTACAAATACAATTTATGACGAGATGGAGAAGTTTTGTACAATTTCTTTAGACTCTACTGAACAACACGTTGATGCTAAGGATTCAAGAGTAAAAAGAGATAATACTGATGTAAGTAAACTAGTTGAATGGCTTACACTTCATAATCCCTTTCCAAATACGCAACAATTGGTATCTTTAGCTTCTGTAATAGTTGGAAATGATCAAATTAACTGTCACAAAGCCCATGAAATCGGATTACAATCAATGGTAAAGATAACTGGTTTAAAATTTAATGAAATAAAGTTAAAACAATCCGATAAGGTTTTACGCTTTCGATTGTCAAAATTAATGGTTGTAGAGTTTCAATTGATCCATTGCTACTCTTCAAAGAATAACTGTAAGCAAACAGTTTGAAAGTAATCTTCAAGAATATCTCCAATATGAACTAAGTCCATATCCATCAACTTTATTTGATAATGATGGCATGAGAAAAACCACGAAGCGACATTATATGACAATATGACTCCTGTAGGTTTGACCTCGATGAAAATAATGTAACATACATTATCGATGGTGGGTTTCTTTTGCATCGCATCGTACGAGTAAAAACGATACCTTTTCAATAATTTTAGATAATTACTTAAAATATTTACAAAAACATTATGGTTCTGAAATTGTAGTTGTATTTGATGGATACTCGGACTATAGCAAAAACATAAAAGCAATGGAACAGCTAAGAAGAACTGCTGCTTTATCAAAATCGAATGATGTTTGTTTCGACGAAACAATGATAGTATCAATTAGCCAAGAGAAATTTTGTCGAATCGATGTAATAAAATTTTTTTTTATTAACACGTTGATTGGGAAATTAGAATCTGTTGATATCACGATAAAACAGGCCAGAGATGATGCAGATGTTCTTATCGTAGAAACAGCTATTGGAGGATCGGAACATCACAGGACTGCCGTCATAGTAGGAGAAGATATTGATTTGCTCGTCATTTTAATTGGACGTACTCAAGCGCATCAAAAAGAAGTGTTCTTTAAAAAAGTTGGCAAAGGGAATGTTAAAACTCAAATATACTCTTCCAAAAGTTTGATAAATATCCTCATTGTAAAAAGCACATTTTGTTCTGCACGCGTTTAGTGGCTGTAATACAAAATGTGGCATTTTTTAAAAAAGGGAAAAAAACTTTCATTAGAATATTAGAGAATCTCCGAACTTAGATCAACTAGCTCAAGTATTCCAAGAAGAAAACTGTCCTGTACAAACATTACATGAAAATGAATTACGAGTCTTGTTGGCGATATACAATGCTCCAAAATCTGAGAACAGTATTGATAATATACGACACACACACACACACACACACCACACACACACACACACACCACACACACACACACACACACACACACACACACACACACACACACACACACACACACACCACACACACACACACACACACACACACACACACACACACACACAACACACACACACACACACTCACACTCAATTCATCAAGTCAACCCGTGCAGTTATCCAATCTTCCACCAACAAGTGCAGCGGCTCAGCAACACATTAGTCGTGTATATTATCAAGTTCAAACTTGATTAGGGAATGATTTAGAACCCCAGGAATGGGCTGGATTCTGCGGAATGAATTCTTGGAACCGATTACGACAATATTACCGCCTGCTCCAGATGAATTACTCAATACTATATTTGCAACTGCAAAAATGGTTGTGGTTCACGCTGTGGATGTAGGAAATCGGGGTTGCAATGTTCTTCAGCTTGTGGCCAGTGTAATGGGCAAGCTTGCTTCAATGCTTCACGATACGAGAGCGATCTCGATGAATTATACTTTTGATTCCGAAATCCTTCAAGATTTGGAGAAAAATATCCTTGAAAACGAAAATAATGAGAATGAATTGCAAATTTTCGAGTGATCGAAAGACAATGAAGAATAAGAGGTAAAAAATTAACATTCATGTTCGTCTTATAATTAAAATTTTTGTAAAACCTCTTCACATCCGAATTTCAATTGTTATAATTGTATACAACGATATTTTTTAAGTAAAAACATAATTAAAAATTACTTACTTTATTTTTTTTCTACTTTAAATGTAACTAGTATATATAATAATAGAATATAATTAAAAATACTTTAAGCATATCTGTCAACAACTTTTGAACTACACGAACAGTGTAGTTCATAAGTTAGTTATAAAAGAAAATTATACTTGTTTAATGAAATCTATTGCTAAATGTAATGTAATAATTAATAAAAAAGCCAAATGTTCATAACTATGTATATTTTTAAGGTTAATAGACTATATACAGCGTATTATATCATGTGACTAACGGTCGACCTTGCATTCTGCTGTAGATAACTAAGCGCTGAGCGTTCAGCGCCCTCTATCTCAAAAACGGTTTGATGTATAAAAAATTGTTTCAATTGAAGTTATAGAAAATTTTATTCTCTACAATATTTATAATAAATGTAAATAACATTAAAGCCATCGGAAACGAGATATTTGCAAAAAACCTAATGTTTTGACCTTTGACCTTGAATATCTTAAGACGCGGACACGAGATTTTATGAGACTTTTGAGACAACTTTTAGAATGCCAAAATAAAGGTATATACGAGTTTTCAGCTTATTATCTCTCATTCCGCAGCGAAACCCTAATATGACTGGACTATGGTTCCTAACTTCCATTTCCATCACTAAAACCATTTCTGTTAGCTTAAGTTTTGGATTCTTTGAGTTCTCGTAGTTACTTCATTAAGATTGATTTCAAGGCCTCAATCGTTGATTTATAAGTAGTTCATATTACTTAGAAGCCATTTCATTAATATTGTCCTTTTCAGAAAATGCCCTTGCCTAAACGTTCACAGGTTTCTATGAGAAACAATATTTGGAAGAGATGGAATACTACTGAAAATAATGTATTTAAAAACCGCCCTGAGCTTATACAATAATTAGACTTTCGAATACAGTATAACAGATAAAACTGAATATTTTCATAATGTACCATACTACATTAATATAGTACTACAATGTTTACTAAAAAGGTTTTTAAAGTCGCGTAGCAAAAACTCAAACTTGCTAAACTGCCCCGTTCTAAAATTGAAAAAAAAATAATTTTATGCACAAACCTGATGATTTTTAGTTTAAATTATTATCAGTATTATCTAGCTATGTGTTTCAAACTTTTTGTGATGATATTGCGATAAGCTTAGCTGAATAATCTATCGTTGTAACAAATGCTATCAATAATTTGCAAAGAAATATTTTTAAATTAAAAAAAATGTAGTCATATTTAATTAAGGTAGTTTTTTAAAGTGTAACATAAATTGGAAAAAATAAAAATGTAACAAATAAAACAAATCACAAAAATCATAGCTTTAGAAGCAATATTAGTTTGGGTCTTATGCCTTTGCCAATTTTAAAGTGTTTTTCTTAGGCTTCTAATTTTGAAGATGCTAGTATGTATTATCTATAGACAAACTGATATTTCTAATTATTATAAGTATATTGAAGTAACATCACCATTAAAAAAAAATTATTATTCCATACTTAGGATGAGCTAATAAGTGAGTTATGATAATATAAATTACGTAACAGTAATCATTATTAGACATATTTATTTTTAATAACTGTGTATGATAAGCATAGAAAGATACAAACTTTTTCAAAAAATAATGTACTACAAATTGTTTGGCAAAATTATGCTTAAGTATTGCTTAATTTTAATGAGCTAAATTAAGAACAGTTGTGATAAAGTTAATGAAAAATATTTGCAATTGAAGATTTTTTTAACAGGAATCATGATTTATATAATCATTACTTCTTTTGATTTTTAGCGCGTTTTTCACGTAGTGGAACAAAAGCGCTATTAGGACGCAAATTTCGTCTTCGCTCCATATTTTGTCGTACCTTTTTCTCAGCCAATAAGCAACCATTTGAGTCGCATTTGTGCCCTACATGAGCCGAATCATATTTAAATTTTGCCATAGTTTTCCCGAATTTTTCTACAAATTTTCCAGAATTTGCTAGTTTTTGCTTTTTTATAGTGCTGATACAGATTTGTTTCATTATTTCTTTTCAGCTCAATAGTAGTACATTTAGAGGAGTGGTACAGTACACTACTTTCTGTTAGTAAAAAGTTCATTAGTTGCATTATTGTAAAATACAACATGTGAAAAACGCGCTAAAATTACTTGGTCATGCCAATGATTGATATCTTGTTTACTATACTTCGCAGAAAATGAACTATTGATTTTGTTTAAAAATTATATATGTTTCTTTATACAATGCAATTCATTTATCCATATTGTGTTATATTTTTTATAAAATTTTAGTAAAATTTGTAATTAGCTAAATCATATTAAATAATTTTTTAAAGAAAAATTTCCAAAAATGGTTTTAATGTAACTTATAATATTCTATAATTAAAAATAATATTTTAAAATATTTTATTAATGGACCATATTTCAAAGAAAAGAAGAAAGTAAAAAACTGATTAGCTGTTTATGACAAATAATTAAAAAAAAAAGATGAAAATTAGTTATATATTTCTGCATATCAATAGAAGTAACAGTTCCAGAAAAATTCAATGAGTCTATCATTATAAATGTTAGTTAGATGCTTCAAATTTGTGAAGTTTCCTGAAAGATTCATAAACGTAGACGTTAACTACATTTTCCCATTGATCTTTACCATATTTAAGAATTCTGTCATTAATACTGGGCATTATTAAACTTTTTTCCAAAGCAATGCATTAGCAATAAATATATTAAATAAATATTTCAAAAATTGTTTTTATCATTAACAGGGAAGCCATGTAGCTGAGTAAGTATTTTTGGCTCTTTCACATAATGAAAATCTTTTCTTTTTCCGGCTGAAATTGGTTAACAACAAGAAAGGCGTGAAATGAACTAAATTCGGTATTCTTACATTCCTTGTAATCAGGTTCTAAATTTAGAATTACGGTTGAATAGCTCATCTCAGGGTCTTCTATTCACTTCAAGCGTATATCTGAAATTAGAGTTAAGGCTTCTAAAGAAAAAATAAGACTTTAT
The DNA here is from genome assembly GCA_019973975.1 of Trichonephila clavata. Taxonomy (NCBI): domain Eukaryota; kingdom Metazoa; phylum Arthropoda; class Arachnida; order Araneae; family Nephilidae; genus Trichonephila; species Trichonephila clavata. The sequence goes on from BMAO01004447.1 coordinate 6,448, forward strand.
TAATAGTAACTTTATAACATTCGAACAAATATTAAGAATTTCTTAGGACATAAACAAAATGTTATTTTGTACGGATGGCCACATTTTCCGTTTCAAGAAAAGACGTGAGATAATTGTTTCAGGAAAATAATTCGTTACTTTTAACATTCTATTCATTAAAATAATTTAACCACACACATGTAATAATTATTATACTAATTATCCTTCTTTTAAATTACATATTACTATCTCTTTTGGAACTTAAATTGGAGGGAAAAATTGATAATGCGCTTACATACGTTTGTCCTGATTAATGTCATTATCTCGCGAGCATTGACTCGTAGAGGTAGCGGGAATGTTTCAGTGAGATTGTTTCCTCAGAACATTCTAACTAGTGAGACTGGCATGGTCCCTGGACGGTTGGAGACGCTTTATCAGCAGTCCCCAAAGAACTTGTTTAACCCTTTACCTACCGCATTATGATTTAATGCGGTATTTTTTATTCAATATTTTTTTTTGAATGACTACATTGAAAATTAAGGGATATGCATAAACAAAATACTCATCTTTCGGATATTTAATCCATTCCAGCTAATTAATTAGTTAGTATTCAACTGTAAAATTAATTACATACACTGTTCACTTAAAATAAATAGTCAAATCTTTTTCCATGGTCTTCATTAACGTACAAAAAAAATAAACATTTACCTTTAGACATTACTTTTTTGGAACAAAAATGACAATCTTCGCAATCCGAACAAAATGTCTGCTGAAAACGCAGCTTCTGCCATAAAACTATTCGCCTTCCTGGCTAAAATACTCATCATAGAACCCATGCTGACCTATATCTCGGAAGAAGGGATTAAAAAGAATATTCCTGCTAAGTATCGTCAGAGTATTCGTAAAGTAGTTAATTTATGTAATTTTAAAGTGAGTGATCTATATATATAAGGAGAAAAGCGACTCACTGACTGACTGACTGACTGACTGACTGACTGACTGACTGACTGACTAATCACGATACCTCTGGAAATATTCAACCTACATACTTGAAATTTGGTAGACATGTTCTTTCATAGAGTAGACATCAGCTAAGAAAGGATTTTTCGAAATACGAAACGCAAGGGGCGTTACGGGGGTTAAGGGGCGTTATAAATAATTGTTTCCATGTTTAAACTACTCAATGTACAATTTTAAAATTGGGTTAGCAAATTCCTTTCATACAGTAGAGATCCGCTACAAAATGAGTTTGGTGAAAATCGTCCCCTAAGTAGCGTTGCAGGGGCTTAGGGGGCGTTATCGATAATTATTTTCATTTTTAAACTATTTGACGCACTGTCTTTAAATTTGATATAAATAGATTCCTTTCGTAGAATAATGATCAGTTACAAAACGGGTTTTGTGAAAACAGACTTCTAAGGGCGTTGCGGGGAATTAAGGGGCGTAATAGATAAATATATCCGTTTTTAAACTACTTCACCTACCTGCTTGAAAATTGGTAGGTAAGTTTCTTTCATGGAGTAAATATCCGCTACAAATGGGTTTTTAAAAAATTGACCCCAAGGGGTGTTGCGGGGGTGGGGGGTTTAAAGGGCGTTATAAATTCCGATTTTTTAACTATTAGACGTACAGTCTTGAAACTTAGTAAGCAGATTCCTCTCATAGGGTAGAGATACGCTATAAAATGGGTTTCGTAAAAATTGCCCCAAGTGGCGTTCAGGGACTTAAGGGGCGTTATAGATAATTATTTCCATTTTTAAACTATTAGACGCACAGTCTTTATATTTGATAAATAGATTTCTTTCATAGAGTAGAGATCAGCTATAAAAAGGTCTTGTGAAAACAGACCTCTAAGTGGCGTTGCGGGAGAATAAGTGGCATAATAGATAAATATTTTCGTTTTTAAACTACTTGACCTACCTGCTTGAAAATTGGTAGGAATGTTTCTTTCATGGAGTACATATCCGTTACAAAGCGGGTTTGGGGAAAATTGAACCCCAAGGGTTGTTGCGGGGAGGGATTAAGGGCAGATATAAGTAATTATTTCTATTTTTAAGCTATTAGACGCACAGTCGTGAAATTTGGTGAACAGATTCCTCTCATAGAATAGAGATACACTACGAAATGTGTTTTGTGAAAATAGACCCCTAGGTGGCGTTGCGGGGGTTCAAGGGGCGTTATTGATAATTTTTTTTTGCATTTTTAATTTATTGGACGCGCAAATTTTGCTAAGCAGATTCCTTTCATAGAGTGCAATTCCCCACAAAATGGATTTTGTGAAAACAGACACCAAAGTGGCCTTGCGGGGGCTCAAGTGGCGTTATAGATAATTATCCCCATTTTTAAACTATTAGACGTACAGTCTTGAAATTTGATAAGCAGATTCCTTTCGTAGAGAACCGCTACAAAATGGGTTTTGCGAATATCAACTACTAAGTTTAATTTCGGGAGATTAAGAGGCGTAATCGATAAATTTTTCCATTTTTAAACTATTTGATCATTTTGCTTGAAAATTGGTAGGCATGTTCCTTTCATGGAATATAATTCCTCTAACAAAGAGTAAAACGAAAATTGACCCCCAAGGATGGTTGCGAGGGGTTAAGAGGAGTTACAGAAAAAAATTCCTGTTTTTAATTGTTAGACCCATATACTTGAAATTTTTTAAGCATGTTTCTTTTCTTGAATAGGGATGCACTAAGAATGTATTTTAAGTAAATCAAGTTCTGCGGAGGGGTGCAGGGGTTACTGGGACGTATTGACACAAAAAAAATTCTTTTTTCGAGCTACAAGGACTATAATAATGAAATTTGGTTTGCATTTTTCTTTTGTTGAATTGAAATCCGCTAAGAGCAGTAATTTTGGAAAACGGCTCTCAACGGGATTACGGGGATATTGATAGTAAAACTTTTGTTTTTTTTCTGTTTGATTTAGACTTGAAATTTGGCTTGCATGTTCAATTTACGGAGTAGAGATCCAGCACGAAAATTGGTTTTGCGGGAATCCACTTGGTTTTGGGGTTACGAAAGAGCAAACATCATTCTATACTTCAATTTTAGAGATTTTTAGAAAATACAAATTAGATGAGTTCTGCCCTTTTTATTTATCAAGAGGTGACAGTTACAGGTATAAGTATATTTTGCAATTCAATCGAATTCTTAATGCTAGGACTTAGATATCAATAATTTATACGTATATATAAGCAGTAAAAATTTATAAAACATCATGAAATACCCAGCGAAGCGGGCGGGTAACAGCTAGTACTCTTATAAGTTCCTTCGGTAGATAAAGGGATGAGGGGATTGAGAGGGATGCACCATTCGGACAAAAAAGTGTTTAGGAAGCACTAGAGAAAACAGCAGAAAGGCGTGCCGTGTGTGGCTTCGCACTATCCACTTGAAATATAAGCTCAAGACTCCATAAGAAAAAGGCAACGTTATCAATACGTGGCGTAGAATATCATAGACGTACCGCCATTGGCGTCCCGAATCCCAAACAAAGGAATCTGTCTGTCAAATTTATTTTAGCTCCATGTATAAAGCAATTGTGTGAGGCATGTCTTAAAGTTATCAGCAAATGTTTTTCTTATAAGAAGACTGTTTTTTATTCATCTACTGCACTTTTCGTGTGTTAAAGGATTTAGTAAAGTGAAATTTAGGTAAAAAATATTTCGACAGAAAATTTACTGTGAACAGTGTTATTTCATAAACAACAAACAATATTCAAATCTTTTTTGCATAAAGCTCTAAAATTTAATACTTCCAATGACTTTTCAATTTGATTTTCAATGATCTTCAAAGTATATTTTTCACTCAAATTTTCCTTGTTATATTTTGCTTGAAATTCAAATTTTGATAAACCCGCAAATAGTTTTATTTGATAATAGAAGAAATCGCATGTGATGATTTGATTAGAAATTTAAAAAAAATCCCATCTAGGAAAAGTATTTCGAATGTCTTTTTAGGAACAAAACCTACATTATATATAAAAAGATTGTTTGTACTAACAAAGTATGTTTAAAATTTCTCTCATGTGATTAATATTTTACTTTAAGAACCATTGAATTAAGTCAACTTTTAACTTCAAATATACATTCAATAAGGGTAAATTTTATATATATGAAAAAGACAAACATTTAATATATCATAAATTATAGATTTCCTTAAAACGTAGATGAAAGGCCTGCTCTAATGGTGTAATAAAACACAAAAAAGCAATGTATTTAAAATTATAAATACATTACATCCTTTGCTAATAGATAAAAAGAGGCAACTTTATGCAAGCTAGGATATTATTGATTTCCAATGGGACACGGTTAATCTTTTCAAAAAATTTCTTGATATTTCTGAAAATTAGATTATTGATCCGAAGATACGGTTCATACATTTCATTGCCATAAATAACATTTAATGTTAAATAACAAAAACCTAAGTAACTTAACTTACCTTAAGTACTTTTGGTGCCAAAATGTAATTGAATTAATTATTTTTCTTATGAGTTTCCCTAAAATTTTATTGGTATCCGATTACTTGCAATTCCTTTTTCTTTTATAAAAATGGAGGTATGGGGACTTTTTTTGTTTTTATATTTTTTAGCACATTTTAAGAAAAATGGGTTAAAATTAAGAAGAGTAAAATAAATTATTACTAAAATCAGAAAAAAATGGCAAAAATTAAAAAAAAAAATAACTTGAGCGGGGCCATACTGTACCAACTTTTTATGAACAAATTAAAAAATTTTCCATTCTGATGCGTTGTTATGTTATTCAGTTTTGAAATGACCTTCGGGATAAGAGATGTTTTAATTTTTACAAAAACTAGAGCACTTTATCTTAGTTATTGTATGAAGTTGCTTAAAAACAGTGATTATATTAACATAAGGGACTAAAAAATTTTGTTATAAAACAGATTGATAAATCTGAAGGTTAAAACATTTCCACTATTATACAGACCATAACAAAAAATTTCAGTTAAATATTTTCAAAATTAAAATATGATAGTTTAAAGTATGACATCTTGCTTAAAGTAAGGGTATCTGTTTTACGAAGACACTTGTAGTTTTCGTTCTAGTGAATGGAAAAATAATACACTTGGGATTTTTATAAAGACAATAAGATGGTCTATAAAATAAAATCATGAAGAAATGGTCAACTTTGGGCAAAATTCACAATTTTAGGGTAGTCGGATACCTTAAATCTGTAAAACATAAATTGTACTTTATATAGAGAAATTAAATTTTGTATAGAGGAAAAAGGATAAACACATTAAATGGATCATAAATTATAGCTTTCGTTAAAACTTAGATGAAAAGCCTACTGTAATGATGTAGTAAAACAAAAAAAAGCAATGTATTTAAAATTATAAATACATTACATCCTTTGCTAATAGATAAAAAGAGGCAACTTTATGCAAGCTAGGATATTATTGATTTCCAATGGGACACGGTTAATCTTTTCAAAAAATTTCTTGATATTTCTGAAAATTAGATTATTTATTCGAAATTATGTTCAATCATTTCATTGGCATAAATAAAATTTAATGTTAAGAAACACAAACCGTAGATAAACTTTTGGTGCCAAAATGTAATTGAATTAATTATTTTTTTAAGAGTTTCGCTAGAATTATTAAATCTGTAAAACATAAAATGAAATATTTATATTTGCTTATAAGTAGTGATCATGGAAATCAAATGATTATGGTCACGAACACGTGGCTGAGGTATTCGAGCCATGAATTTAAGTCTAGACGTCACTAAAGGCTTACCGTGTAGAGAAGCTGATGCAAGTTATACTGTTGAAGCTAAAATTCCTCTCAATGGTGTGTAGTGGAAATTTGGAGAATAGGGGTACGAACTCAGGGTCGTCCGTCACTTGACTGAAAGAATCGCTGGGTGGGGGAACAGAGTTCATAGCTCTTCCAAGCTTTAACCTCCAATCGTTTGGATTTTGAATGACTGTAACGTTTTGACTCTTGCCCTTTGTTAGATTTAATTACTTAAAAAATTAAGAATACTTATGGTAGAAAGATAATATTAATACTTTGAATATTTAAAAATACATTTAGGCAAGAAAAAGTGCTTCAAAAACAGTGCATAGCACTGAAAATAACTTAAATGAAAGACAAATTTTCTTGATACACTCACTTCCAAAAGTTAAGCACGAAGATGTAAAATGCAAAAAAATCAACAAAGACTGCTTTGATTGACACAAAATTTGGCAGTAAAGTAGCATATATATTTATACATAAAACAAAATCAATAATTTTATATACAGAAATGAAAACAATATTAAATTTTTATAAGTTATCAGATAATGTCATACTGGAGACTTAAACAGAGTTATGTATAAAGTGAAAATAAACTGCATAAAATGAAAAAAAGGACATTAATAGGGTATGTGATCCCACCTCATCTGAATGCAAAGTTTGCACCTTCTGACTATGCTTTCAATTAGGTGGTCAACCCCCGCAGAATTAAGCAATCCCCATTCTTCTTGTAGAGCAGTTTCCAGCTCAATAAGAGTGGCTGGAGGTGGGAAACGTGAGGATACAGCACGGCCGAGAGCCTCCCAAAGATTTTCAGTGGGATTCAGGTCAGGCGAATATGCTGGCCACGCAATACGCGCAATCCCTTCACTCTCCAGGTAGTCATCGACGATGTCAGCTCTATGGGGACGTGCGTTATTGTCCATTAAAACAAAAGTAGGGTCCACTGCTGCAGCGTACAATCTCACAATGGGTTCTAGGATTTCATCTCGATACCGGACAGCCGTCACAGAACCCAGTTTAAATATGTGCAGGTCGGTGCGGTATCTAAATGAAATCCCTGCTAACACCATAATGCTTCTGACTCGGAATGTGTGGTGTTCGGTGATGTTTTGGAGCAGATTGCGTGTTCCTTGGTTACACCATATCCTTATACACTTGTCATCTGGTTCCAGAGCAAATCTTGACCCATTTGTAAACATGACATTGTATTAGTCAGACACAGTCCAATTGCCATTTTCCCGGCACCACTTTAATCATGCCCTTCTTGATTGGACGGATAGAGGAACACGAACTCGAGGTACCCGGGCATACAGTCCATTCATATGTAATCTTCGGCGTACAGTATCTGCAGATATAGCCTTACCAATGGACGCTGTAACCATAGATGTTACACGTGTGGAGGTCGCTCTGCGATTCCGCTTGGCTACAATAGCTATATATCGATCTTCCGCGGGGGTTGTATCCCTTGGTCGACTGCCTACGGGCCTTCGGACAACTGTATGTGTGGTTTGGAACTGTTTCCATAAACGTGAAATTACAGAATGATGAACGCCGAAGAAAAGAGCAACATCTGTGATCGACTGTTCTACTTCAATGCGCCCCACAGCACGCCAGCGATCAGGATCTTCCATTCGTTTTCTGGAAGTCATAGAAACACGTATGTCTTGAAAACAAATTGTACGAAAGTTTTAAACACATTCGATCAGCACTTACAATCAACTTCTGTAAACCTTCATAAAGCTGGTTTCTTATAAGACTACCCTTTTTGCATATATCTTGACATAAAAGCATGATTGGCTGTTACCTAACATATTTGCATTCTTCCATCTACCTCTGCAGCGAATTGCATCCTCTTCAATTCTGATTGTCTTCCGGAAATTAGCATTTTCCTCTCCGTGCTTAACTTTTGGAAGTGAGTGTACGTTGTCAATATCCCTTGTTTATATTTCTAGTGCAACATTCGCTAAAATTGAAAACAAAAATAGAAATTTTATTCGCTTATAAGCAATTATTCAAAATATTACATTTATGGAATTATGCACACACAAAAGGCCCTTTTCTCTTGTAAAAAGAAATAATTTCTTTGGGATACGCAGAAAGAAAGCTTCTCACCTAAATTAATAAGATTCCATCAAATGAGAAATTAAGAAAGGATCTCAGTCTTTCCTAATGTCCCTTTATTATTTATTTTATTCGTCGACGTCATTTATTTTCAGCGCTGAATAAAGTTTTTACCAATTACTTATATTTAGTGATTATGCGATCAATTATTTTTATAGCAGAAAGATTTTATGATGACTGAATATTTTAATGTTTTATTGTTGTTTTAGCGTACAATGGGTATTTACATATGCTTATTCTAATATTTAAGAGGTAGAAATTTAAGAAAAATATCGAAATAAGTTATATCACATTAAGTTTAATCATATGCTTGAATGCGTAAACTACTATCACACGGTTTGCAAAAAAAAAGATTTTAACTTGTCCTGGAATTTTATACTTAATTGAATTAAAACAGCAGCTGTGCATAGGTTGAATTAAATATACAACTCATTGATCATGATCAAAAGACGTTAGAGTAAGAAAACAAAATTAATAATTGAAATGAGTTGAGACTTCTTAAAAATATTTTATTGTGCATTTATTTTATAATAAAAGTTAATTTGAGTAGAACGTCTTTCAGATTACATATGAAAAATATTCCTTTCCAGTTAAAATGAAGTGAAAAACTTTCTGGTAAGGATAATGAGAAAAAAAGTCAATAAATTTAAAATATTAAGTAAAAAACAAGAAGTTTTCAAACTTGACAACTATTTTTAAGATTTTTTTTCTTGTAATTAGTTTAATAAAAATAAAACTTTTACCGTAAAACACATAAAATAATGAACTTGGAAAGAATTAAAAGTAATTTGATAAAACAATGATCTCTTCTTTTTAAAGAAAAGAAAATTGAAACATATTGTATAAGATATTTCGACTCAAAACGTGATTTAAGAAAAAAAATATATATGTGTCGTACGACTAAAGTTTACTCCTTAAGTACGGTTGTCTTTGATTATATAGTAGGCAAACAGTGCAAATAAAAATGCATTTTCATCTAACATTGAAAGCATGCATTTATATTATTATATTCACATTCATCATACTGATTCGGTAAAATAATATATAAATTTTTATATAAAGTAATATATATCACTTATGTTACATAAAGTTATTTTACTCAAAGTACATGATTACATTGTTAATCAGGTTGATTTACTTCACTATTAATATCACTTTGAGTATTAATTACATTAATACTCCCGCCATTATTAATCAATGTGACAAGAAGCTTGAGTTAAATAAAGTATGATACACGAAAGTCGTAGGATACGTGATTTACGAATCGTTTGGCCCAATTTGTCGTTCCACGCATGCCCCATAAGCCCTCAACTCTTTAATTTTGACATGAAATACACCGTTTGCGCTTTGCACAAACGCAGTTTCAAGTGTTTTTAAAAATATTTCATTTTTAGAGCTTCGTTTTTGAATTAAGTTTCCAAATTTCACACGTCGAAAAAAAAACCGTTCATTTTTAAACAAAAAATTCAAGAAAAATATTGTATGAACGATTTCTTGAGAAAAGGTGTTAAGCGAAAAACTCAATAACTTTCTTAAAATCTGCAATTTTTAAGAAATTTTTTAAATTTTTGGACAAAACACGGTTAATAACGTTTGACACTCGAAAAACAGTTTAGTGTGATTATTTAATTAAATAACTACGGAATTAAATGTTTAATTAGAATTTTGACTATTTTTTAAAAAGTCGTAAAAAATAGTTTTTGGCATTACATATTTTTTAAATCACTGATTCTATAAGAACAAACTATGAACTTTTTTAGCGTAGAATGCAGATCCTTTACAATGATAAGAAATCTATAATTCAAAAAAATGCATCAATATTGACTCATTTTAGAAGAAATGTTAAAAAATGCAAACTATGGCTGTTTTGTAAAAAAAATTATACCGTATTGGGGCGAAATAAATGATCTTTTCGATTGTGTCATTTTTTTTGGTCTGGTTTTGATAGAAAAAACTAGATTGCTATTTTAAAACGTCGAAAATGCCGAAAATGTGCAGGGTACGCCACGCAGAAAGACGTAACCCATTTTTGTTAACGCTTGTATAAATTTCAGTCCTCATAAAATTTCCATACCAGGGGCGTTATATGAAAATCAATTTTTTATAAGTAAACTCCAAAAATAATGGAATCTATTTATTATTAATATACGAAAATAAATGTATTTATTAATATAGGAAATGTATTTATTATTAAACACATTGTAAATGAAAGGTTATAAGTGGAATGGAGGGAGGAAGAAGGTTGCCGTTGTTAAGTAATTCTGCTTTCAAACTCACCTTGGAAGAGTCTGACACCAACTTCAGTTATTTGGATCATAACTGATGTTCATGAAGTTCATCAAGCCGTTGACGTTAATACATGCAACCATATGTTCTTTACTCTCAGAGAAATGAAGAAGATCCGTTTCACGAATCCTGTACTTTGTAACCTTGATGCCTGGTAGGAGTATATTTCATTGCTGCAGTCTGGATGTCAGAAGCTGTGTCTTCTGCTTTGGCAAGATAAGATCTCTACCTTGATGCCTGGTAGGAGTATATTTCATTGCTGCAGTCTGGATGTCAGAAGCTGTGTCTTCTGCTTTGGCAAGATAAGATCTCTTACTAGGTCACTCAACTCTGCTCGATTTACTCTGTGAGATTCATTCAAATCTTATGCCTGGAAATCTGGGTCATGGGATGTTCCAGGTCAAATGAATTCTTCTTTAACGTAATCTTTTATAATCTCATACTTTTTAGGTGGTTCAGGAATCTGCATATTAGCTGAGTGAGAAAGCGGCAAGGATACTACATAAACGGTCTTTCTTCTTTCTTGACCAACCTATGGCCATGGGGAGCGTCATACAGAAGGAAAAATACACCTATTTTTGACTAAGAAGATTATCTTATTATTGAGAACAAGAGTTAATCTGAAGTTTTAATGCTGGTTTTCGTGTTTAAAGAATCAAAGTACTTCATAATAAACTCTTTTTGAGCCCTAAAATTTTTGTTGTTGCTTAGTCTAATATACAATTTAGCATAGAGTATTCAGCATATGAGTGATGATATTATTGAATGTTATTTACATTGTAATAATAACTTTACTTAATTTTTATAAAAATGCCGCAAGCATCTTCAATCTAAACAATAACTACTTGTAATGAATTGTCAAAACATTTTATCTATATTTTATTGTTATAAGAAAATTTATTAAAAAAAGTTTCAAATGGAGATTATCAGTCAAGTAACGTGAAATACATGTTTTAAACAATTAAAACTAATTAGAAATTCATAAAGCGTTGTTATTTTTTTAATGAAAGCTATACATCAAGATTACATGAAAGTCAATTCAGTTTGGAAAGTCTTAAGTAAAATCTTGTCTGTCTAAAATCAAGTAATGTCTGCACCGTTACAGTTAAAATCAGCCCACAGAAAACAGCACAAGCATTAAATCCGAATTTTTCCTTGTTTATATTCGGAAAATTTTCCATTACAAAAAAATACATTCGGTATTTTTGTTTTTTGGTGCTTAGTTGATGGTTTGATGTCCATTACAGATAATAAATCGGAATGGAACAATTTGTCACTGTTAACACTGGTTTTCAATTTTAATAGGTTTACGTCTAGAAAAATCGGTCTAATTTCTTAATAAATTGTTTTTGAATATTTCGTTTTCTGTTGATGTTGTTTTGAAGCTTCTGGTTCCTTATTCTTGTCCATTTCTCTTTCAGTTTATCCTCGAACACATTTTTATTTGGAGATTACGTTATGATAGCGAATTAAACCCAGCTTTGTATATTATGAAGTACCTAATACTCAACAATACTCGACATGTAGTCTTAACAAAAGGAGTCTTTAAATGAAGAACAAAACATTGACAGCTAAAAAACAACCACAGTTTTACAAACTACAGTTCTTTAGTATACATTTTGTTTGACAACCATGTTTAAGTTGGAGTACAAGTAGTAGCTTAAAATGTTCGAAAACTTACCTGCTAAAAGTTTTAGAAATCACAAAAAACTTTTTTCTGTAGCGAATAATACAACAACAACAAATGGTCCACTCTTTCTGCAACATATCCTGGAGGTCTTTTTCAGTAGTTTATAGTTTGCTTTCGAGCTTGTTACAAATGGAGTCAAAATTTAGGCATTCCATATTTATCAGTTATTAAATAAAATCTACCTCTTCTCTAACTCATGGTGAGGCAACAAATCAGAAATTTAATGGTGAATCGTGATTTTTTTCTGTAATAGTAGCAGTAACTTCAAGTTGAGTATTCTAAAGAAAATGTGGATTTTTTTTAAAAATGAATAATTGTATTTACAAGATATCGTGTAACTTTTCTTCTGACGTGCTTGTGGATTAATTCATGAATTATTAGAATAAAAAATTCAAAAAAAAAGTACAGAAAAATTATTATTTTTAATTTAATTGGTAGTTTAAAGTTTTTACATCTAATGAACAACATCAGCTATTCATCGAATTTAATATCAATACAAACACAGGAAGAAGTTGATTTTTTCAATAGAAACCTGTCAAATTTTTCAAACATTTTAGAATACATTATTAGCAATTTCGGCTTATACATGAGCTGAAATGTTAGTCTTTTTAAAAGAGTCAAAATCTCCCCTTTAAAAATTACGGGATAGTAGATTATTTATACCTAATCAAATATTCGTAAATGCGCGAGGCTTTAATATAAAATATACAACTATGTTTTATTTCAGATTCCATTTCTACACCCGTTTATGCTTTAACTACATTTGTTTTTGAGAAAAGAAAAAGAATGATTAATGTTAGAATAGACAAATTATCAGAGTCGATATTCACACTTGCATTTGAAAAGTGTGTGGTGATGTGATATAAATTAAACACGAATATCTGTAAACATACGCTTGAATGACCGTAAGGCTTTTGTTTGGAAGGATTCGAATGTTTTCGGATCAGTAACACGGTTTCCAGTTTATAGTCAACTGCCGTGCCTGAATAAACTATTCCTGTTACTGGTCCCAATTATTCTATCGGATTTGTTAGAGAATAAAATTCTGATTTCAGCTTCTGTTCTTTTTTAAAATTCTAAGGATAATACATAGCCTTAAAATTTTATTTAAAAGGCTCCTGAAGTGGAAAAATTGTAAACAAATAATTTAATATGCTTGAAAATGTCTTTAAATTTTCAATTTTAAAAACAGTTATTATGTATATGAAAACTTGAAAATGTTTTAATTGATGTGAAAAAGTTAATTTTTTTTTTTTTTAAGAAAAAACAATAGTGGAAAACCTTTTTTAAAAAACTTTGGAGCTTTTACGGATGCTAAATATCTGAACAAATCTCATTAGTGAAATATTCATAAAATAAGTTTTTATTCATGTTAAGAGGAAAATATATTAATTGTTTTCAAATATTATTATCAAAATATATTCTTATTTACTTATAACAAATATATCAGTATGTTATATGCTGAAAAGTTTGTTACAAATAATACAAAAATACAAGTTCCATAAACTAAAGAACTGCACTCAAATAACTTTATATCTATATATAAAAAAAGAAAGAAATCGCAACACTTAATTAAAATGTTTCAAGTATTTGTACCATATGCATACTTATTAGCAAACCTTTTTAATTACTTTACAGTAATGAAAAGTACTACAAGAAACAGTTTTCTCTTAACTTTTTTTTATAATAAAATTGTAAATTTCAGAATGAATTAAAAAAATTGAATGCATTTTATTCTCCCGTCAGATAATAAAAATTATAACAATTATTAGTTGGAGTTGGATAAGATTTTAAATGCTTCATTTTATAAATGTGTAACACTTATTTACAGCAAACTTCATCTTAATATTAAACAAAAGCCAGACACACAAACAAACCCCCTACAAAACTTTAAAAATGGAAAATCTTTACTTTTGAAACAAATGTTTCCTTTCGATCTTGAAGAGAATGTCCCTAAATATTGCCTGTTGGTCAGACCCTTTTGAATGATGCAACATATTGTTAAAGAATAATAATTTACATATGTATATTCATTATCACCTCAGAAATTTCGAATCTGTGCCCCCTTTTATTTAGCACGCTTGATATCAGACTCAAATACTTTCATTGTTTTAGACGTTTGTATTTGCTTTTATTGACGTTAACCCATAGTTTTTCAAACTGTGGGGCGTGCCCCACAAGGGCGGTGGCATAACTCTATGACGGGGGCCGCGAGCTTTTTGAAAGTCAAAAACAAAAGATTAATTTACTAAAACTATTAATTTATTGAAAGTAAACAAGCAAAAAATATTCTGGCATAATAAAAAATACAATACACACTGATACTAATATAACACACTTATAAATGTATCAGTAGTGCATAATGTATTTTTATAATTAGTTAACAATACTAAGTTAAAAACAAGTTTAATAATTACGAGTGACCCATGGGGTTGTCATGTATAAAATTATATACAAAAATTAACATTTATGTTTATAGTTTGTACGGTTTATAATTAATTAATTAACTGCCGATTAAAAGTTACACGATTCGCTCCACAATGCCACAATTTTCCACTTAGGAGAGCGTATGTGATGTATTGGGGAAGGGGAAGAAAAGGAATAAATATGGAAATCATCTGAAATATGTAAATCCTTCGCAAATACACACACACTGTCAAGGTCCTTTTCCTTCATCGCATTTCAAAGCCTTTGGAATAATTTTATGGATATCAGTGCAAATAAAGTATCGTGCATTTGAAAGACGTATATATACGTCCGTTGCAATTTACGATTTGGCTGAGCGAGACGTTTATATACGCAGGTGGTACTTAAGAAAAAGTCGTATTGTATCTTTAGCGTCAAAGTTTTTTAATTATATACATTGTTATTTGTATGGAGAGGGCCCGAGAAAATTATGTTATTAGGTCGCAAACATTGAAAGTTTCAGAAGCACTGCGTTAAACACAATTGCTTGTAATTTTATAGTTTTTTACATTAAGCAGGAGCTACTAAAATAGATCAAATTGGAAACTGATGTAAAGAATTTAGCCTCTAAAATCATGATGAACGAGCTAACCCTTGAAATCGAATTAGATCATTACATAGAGATTTATAAAAATTCCATAATTTGGCCAGTTTCACGATGGGCAAAGCCATAAATTCAGATACTAAAAGAAAAGTTAACATATATAATATATTATACTATTCTCTTAAAAATAATCTCCAAGCTATGCCAGGATAATCATTTTACTCGGTTCAACTTTGAAAATCTTTGACGATTGTTTTATGTTTGATCAACCGAAATTTCTTCTTAAATATTAGTTATCCCCACAGAGATTTTTCAAACATGTTGATTGGCATTATCTCTGTTAAAATAGTTAATAATTTATCTATATTTGTACCTAGTCTAATGGGATGACTACATTTGAAGCAAATAATGGAGGTAGAGACTGATCAATGCTATTGGTGAGTACAAATTGCAGAGATTTTGGTTATAACAATGCAAAATCCAATGTATGGGCAAAATTAATTATCTGGAAATTATCTCTATAATTTTGCTTCAAGAGACATATCTTTAATTAAAGTGCATTATGAGAAAATTTATTAAGTTAATTCGTCGTCGAGTTCATTCAAATTTGAAGTCGGTATCTAGATTTTTCAATAACAAATATTGACTTTTGTCTGAATTTGCTCGAAGTAGGATTTGTTAATATTAAAACTTACGAAAATTTTACTCAATTTTACAAAAAAAAAAAAAAAAAAAAAAACTAGTAAATTACTTATGACAATAAATATTTGTTACAAAAAAAATATAATTGCAAAGATTTGAAACATATAGAATTTTTTTAAATCTTCAAAAACAGCGTATTTACATTAATTGATTATTATTCAGCAACGCATCAAAACATTAATGTTCAAATTAGATTAAATTCTTTAAAATTATTTTTCATTATTAATGCAATATTACGTTAAGCTATAAAATTGCAGCCAACATTATATTTTTCGCAAAAATTAGTCTGAATTATCGTTTAAATGGAACTAACTATATGAGAAAATGCTATTAAAACACATTAAAATTTTAAATACATACCCCCTTTCATACGTATTGCATCAAATATATACCCAAAGGGATCCAAAACCGAACTTTTATCAGTATGTAACAATATTTTAAAAAATGAATAATTGAAAACTTTTTTTTCTCTTTTCACTATTCACTAATTCTCTCAAGCAAAACATTAAATTCTACTCATTTATTATTTTTAACATTCTTATGTTTGTGCGTATATTGGTGCAAAATATCGGTGTTATGTTTCCGGATACCTTTATTTTTGCGCAGGTGCTTTCAGATCCTAAGAATTATTCTATGAAATTTTTATACAAACTTTTGAATAAGTTAGCGAAACAAACACATACGATGCCCTAGAGATAGTACACAAATTTAAATTGATTTTAAAGGAAATTAATACAATACATATATACACGCTCTTTATTTCATCTTATGAAAGCCTTGTCCTTTATTTAACCGTTATTGTAAAATCTTCAAATATTTATTTATCACACATTCTCCAAGATTTAAAACGTTCAGATAAAATAAGTAAATAATTTACTTAAATATTTGTAATGAAACTTAATTCTTATTTATTTGATCCTTGTTTAATATTTTGGATATTTGATTTAATTGGGTATATTCTGCTATATTTTTGTTTACTCATACTATATTCGTGATTCATTTTACATCTTTAACTTTATCCTTCTATTCTTTGTGTATGAAATTAAATGAATAAAGCCATTATTAAAACGTTTGAGCTCATTAAGCCTGAAATGTATTTTGTCGATACAACATTATATAGTTAGTATAAAAGAATGCAATTAAATTCCTTTATTACGCCCAAAGTCATTGTGAATTGCATGTTTGTCATAATTTATTAGAGTACCTTACTATGTTTTCCTTGTAACTTTGTAGTGCTTTCTCTCTCTCTCCTTGTTTAAACTTTTCACTTCTAAGTAATATTCATAGAATTTTTAATTACTAAGAAATGTGAGTATTTTGTTCATAAAGTATAAAATAATAATAGCAGCAGACATGGATGCATTTTCAATTTTATATTGAATGCATATTACTTTGACTAGCGCTACGCCAACTTACACGGACCCTGAGTTACCCGGTTTTCAGATCCCATCGATTTGTTATTTGTTTGTTATTTGTTTGAGCGCTTTACAACTCAATTAGTCACAAAAAAGAAGCTCTTGTTAAAGGTTTCTGAAGACAATTCCTTGTTTCAGAAGCAGTGGGAAATATCAGACAATCTTGAAATTAAGTTTTATAAAAAGCTTTAAATGGTGTCTGAAGAAACTTTGTCATGTTTTTTTTCCTTCACTGACTCAACCACAAACAGTGCCAGAACCTGATGAAAAAAGATGTCGATCTTACAAGAAAAATAAATTAAGAAGTGGAAAATGATGACTTTTAAAATCTGCTGGCTTCTCACTATCAGGAGTTGACAATTGGTGAGCTCATAGAAATATATGATAAAGAGCAAGACATTGAATAACTCGAGTCTTTAGTCCCAGTTCAATCGAATGACGATTGCGAATTTAAAAGAAGACCTCAGTTTAATTGAAAACGAGTTATAAATTTTAGAATATGTAGATTATAATGAAGAACGGATCATTTCACAAAGCAAGAAATACATTATATATTTTTTCCTAGTCCCTCTAAAACATATCAATGAGGTTTAAAATCGGTCAAGTAATGATATTTGCATCTATTTTATTTTTATAGAATACTGAAATTAATGAATAAAAAACACACAAAAAAATACTCATTTCTATGTAAATAAAAATAAAATTATAATACTGGAAGAGTGAAATCTAAAAATATTTTCAAAAAGAAGACTAAAACGCACTATTATTGTAGTAAGTATTAATTGCATACCCTGGCAATGTAAACACAACTGTGTCTTCGATATCATAATGAGTTATTTTTATATAAAATGTTCTTATTTAACCGTTTAAGTAATGGACAAAGTACAATATTCTTTTCTTGAACTTAATATTTGTATATTATTACGCGATTTTTTACTCATATTACATTTTGACCTTTTAGATGAATATGTGTTTGTTTTCTAAATTGTAGAACTGAAATAAATTGAAAGTAAAATTAAACTTATTTCATTAATTTTTAAATGATATGGAATACTAAAATTTTCCCTCATACCATAATTTTTTTTTCTCTTAGCTTTATCTAAAACAGTGCCTTAAATGACAGAATGGTTTTTCTGTTAAAAAAATATAGATAGAAAATACACACAGAAATAAAATAAGACAGTGTTAGCACCATATCAAGAACATTTATTTACAATCACTTAAGGTAATATTTTTTAGCTTCAAATCTACATGATAATAGCCTATTAAATTTTACTTGCAAAATAAATCCAAAATATGTCGAACTTTTCCTTGAAAATGTGCTAAATATTTTTCTATTGTACACCGCACTTTTAGAGAGTGAATGATTTCTTTGTTGAAGTAGATATATAAGACACGAAAGCGTATGTAATAGCATAGATGAAAGTGTTCCTTATATTCCCGGAAAGCGATAATAAAGATCGTCCTTTTTCTGAAATATAAGACACGACCACGTAAGATGTTTTTTAGAGCACAGTTTTCAAGGCGAACCGTTTAATCGTCCTTGTAAAAGAAGCTCTTCTGTACAAACATGCTTAAACAATTCGTTAATTATTATTCAAAAAAGGCGAGACAATTATCTCAATCGTCCTATTCTTGAAATAATTCAACTTGTGCAGGTTCCAACGAAGACGCTTCTTTTGTTAATTAAAGGCGAAAGTGAATCGTCCTTTTTTTTTAACGTTAGAGCTCATATTATGGCATAAAGTGCTTCTTTACACTTCAGATGTCTTCTTCGAATCGCCCTAAGGACACAAAAGTTAGTTACCAATGCGTAAAATGTAAGATTCTCTTTTCTTGATGAAAGGCGATACTTAAAAATCGTCCATTTAAATAAAATAAAAAGGGTATCATAACATAACAGATGGAAAATTAGGAGAAGTTTCTATCTTTTTCTTCAAGGCGATATAAACATCGTCCTTTTTTTTACACACTAAAATGTTTTTTTAAATTATTGATGAAAGCTCTCATGTTCTCTGTAGAAAGCAATTCATTTTTCTTTAACTAAATAAGACATCAGTTACTTTTATCATAGTTGAAGGCTGTTAAGGTTTTCATAAACGGTGATGATACTGATTGTTTCTTCTATTCCATAACGTATGAAGTGCTTGAAATTGTTCGAGAAACCTTTTTTCCCCAAGAAGACAATGAAGATCATTTTGATATTTGACTCAAGATAGATCATGCACAGCGTATTGAAATGTAATACTAATGAAGAAGATATTTTCGCCAATAATTTGTTATTACTAGTTCTTTCTAATAATACTAATGTTTTTTTTTTCTTTTTCTTTTAGGTAAAAGTCGGTCTTCATTTTCTTTAATACACTTCTTTCAGGTGAAATTCGTGCATTTAGTGTTTTTTAATCTGCAAGATTTTATGTTGCCTTTAAAGATGCTTTAGATATTCCACTTTCGGTTTCGTTTTAAATAGCAATTGTACAGTCTTTGGTCATTAAAAAAATTTAAAAAATTTATTGTTTCCCCATAGCGGACTTGGTAGACTAACTCTTCTATTGTTATCAATAATATTTCATCGTAGGTGACAAGATTCTTCTATTGCTTCTAATAATTTATGTTTATTTAGAATATTTTACGTCAGTCTGAATAACGTTCAGATATTAGATTTAGACTAATTGAACATCAAGTTCCAAAGTTTTACATATGAGGAAAACTGCGGTAGAGCGCACTGTTGGAACCGGTCGAGGTTTTTTGTTCTTAATCAACGGTCGTTCATATTTACTGGGCGGAAATGAGCTTGTAAATCCAATGCCTCACAGATCTTGAATACAGTGAAGGAGTACACAGCAGGAGGGTTTGAGCTGTGTGCTTTCTTCGGGAAATTTGGTGTAGGCTCTTGGTTGCTGTCCTGGAAAGGCACAAGTTCAGCCTTTAATTCCAGGCCTTGACAAATAGCGTAAATGATGGCAGAGTTTACTTGCTCTGCAGTCGTTAGTCAGAATAATTTTTTCCGAAGAGAGCGGAATTTCTGTTTCAATATCAGAGGTGCAATGGTGATTAAAATAGAATATTTTTACGATTTCCATTCCCACTTCAAAAGTAAAAATCTCGAAAAATGACGGCATGTTGTGCCCGGAAGCACAGTAAAGGACCCAATGAATCAGTTGCAGCGCAATCTCCAACATGATAGAGAGTGCCATTGTCGTAAGCAAATAACTTTCTCTTTTTAAAATTACTCAAAATATATAAATCGTTTAAAAAAAATCGCAACTTTATAGTCAAGATCAAAACAACAAATGAAC
The DNA here is from genome assembly GCA_019973975.1 of Trichonephila clavata. Lineage (NCBI taxonomy): Eukaryota > Metazoa > Arthropoda > Arachnida > Araneae > Nephilidae > Trichonephila > Trichonephila clavata. The sequence continues at coordinate 26,712 of BMAO01004447.1, forward strand.
TTTAATCTAAACAAATACAATAGATTATCCTTTATATTGTTGCTATACTACAGTTAGAAAATATTATTTGTTGAAAAAGCCATTTATTTTTAAGAGCAATAATGATTTGTAATTACATTGTTTGTGGTGTTCTTGTAACATATTCCACTACTTAAGAGCTTTCCTGTATACTAAACTTATAATATATAATACATATTCCTTTATTGAAAGTAGAATTGTCTGGTCCATTTTAATATATTTTTAAGATACAATACCATAGGTGTGTAATAAAATCACTTTTATCTCAAACATGCACAAAGGAATATATATACAAAAATAAATATTTCAAATTATTCATGTAAAATTTTCAATAAATTAAAAAAATTTGAATTAATTTTTTTAACATTTTATCTTTTTTCTCAAGGAGAGACATTACGGTATATTACTTTACTTGTATTTGATTGAAATTTGTTCTGTTGGGTATTCATCCAATAGATTTGGTGTAAATTCGAGATAAGATAATAATAAATAATAAGTTATAAATTAATTATAGATATTTTACTCAGTGAAAAATAGTTAAATATTTCTGTCTTAGAACATAATTTGTTAAACAAAATCAAAAGGATCCATTGGGTTATGAATCCTTAATGAAGACAAAAAGATTTGTTGTATATTTTGAATAAAGTTCTGCATTCCACATTTACTTTTCATTTTCTGATATTTAATATAAATTCATCATTAAAAGATGATTCTAAATTACCGTATAAATTCAACTGTCTCTCAATTTTAAATTATGTTACTAGTAAGACCAGGTTGGAATTTAATGTCTTTCTTAGCTGGAAATGCCTGCAAATCTTATAAATACATGTCAAAAGATTATGATAGTGACTGAGTTGAATACTCTATCCATTTTCAAATTAAAATGAATTCATTAATTGTAAAAGTTTGATTGATTTTATATTATCTTTGATAAGTTCTACCGTTTTGGTAATGTAAATAAATTTTATTGTTAAATGTAAATGATTCACCTTTTAGCTAGCCAACCTTCTAAGCCTAAGTCTACTAGAGATCACTCCAGTGTTAGCAAAAATGAATCCTTCCATTCTGATGTAATATTTGTAACAGACTTCATACCATCATCTAAAGAACCAGAAAACAAAGACGCTGAATGTATCTTTTGTAACGGAAAATTCTCTGAAGAACGACGAGGAAAAATTTATATTTAAAACTTCAGCTCACCTGATTTTGGGCTCAATTAGGAGCTCCCCTTGTGATGCAAAAGAAGGGAAAGATTAGATAGACTCGAAACAGAAATGACTTTCACGTATTCTTAAGAATAAGTCTTGGTTACTTTTCCAATCGCATAAACCACCTATTCCATATTACCCGACAATTCAATAATACCCTCCATTTACCCTTTTTTTAAATAAAATTTTTTATACGAAAAAATTTAATAATTTTTTTAAGTAAGTCTAACTTTTTACAATCCTTTATAGTATATATCTATGATAATTTTTTAATGATTTTTATCAAGAAACAGTAAAGATATTTTTATGAATGTAAATGGTAATCCATAGCACCCGACTCTCATCAATATTTAGTAAATATATTTATGTAAGGTACAAATCTTCTTGGTATTTTAATATAGCCCTTTGTGAATAAGCTTATTGATCACAAAATTATATATAGTTGATTTTATTTTTTGACTGCATATTGATTAAATGCATAACTAGATAAAACTGATCAAAGATCTGATTCCTGTACTTCACACCAGTCAGAGTTTCAGCATGGAATCCATACCGTCAGTGTGATCATCGAGCGACATCCTTGGTCTAACTAAAATTCCATCACCTTAGTAACTGTGTTTTTCAATACAGAGAGAAGTATTGGTTTTTATTCATAATTCTTTCAAGATCAACAGACACCCTGAATATCTTTCAAGTGTGATCTTGATTTCGTCTTTCAAGATTACAGAAGCTCATTTTTGTTCAGTCTAGGAAACGTATATTTTACACAGCATAACCATACACATCTTTGTCGCCACTCGAGGGAACATACGCAATATGTCATCTTGCATAGAAACCTATATTATGAGCCGTCTTTGTGGCATGAAAGTAAAGATTCTTGTCCCTGATGCGCATAATGATCTACAACGAGGTAAGGAATAGTAATGCTTATACCCCTTTGGAGTTAAATAACAACAACAAAAACAAAACTGTATCTTGTAAGGGTAATATTTCACGGTCAATCTGAAATATGCTTTTTAGGAATAGACTCTTCAGATTTAAAACATCTCAAAGTTCATGGGCCACACTAGAAAACACAATAAGACTTCCAGCCAGATCCCCTTGCAACAATTCCAGTTCAAAACATTCTACCGAACAGAACTTCAACAAATGAAGTAAACGATTTCTTGACATTGCTACATAGATCTCCCCTTGGTATTCTCAACGAAATTACCCACACCTATTGAACATAAACAAAGGTTCAAAAAATATTCACAAGACACCCCGGAAGTTTGTTTTTTGCCATTTATCTTCCGTTTTTCGGCTGGGTGGCGTGGTTGGCTTGTCGCTGGCCTTCTGCACCCAAGGTTGCGGGTTTGACCCCGGCCCAAGTGGGTTGATTTTCATGATGCAGAAAATCGACAGCGGCCATGTCGTATGATTATGTGACATGTAAAAGAGCCCCATAGTGTCTGTTTGGCTTGGACGCTCTAGGGAAAATTAAATCCTGGTACAAGTTCGCATCGTCAGAGCTCAGGTGTCTCCCTCTGCGGAGGAAACTTGGCTTCAAAATTACCTGTGATGATTGGTATCCGCCTATACGGCGCCGCACTAAAGAGTGATACCAACTCTTGGGGACGTACTGGGTCTGCGATGGTAAAAATACCAATCTGCAGCCCATTGGATAAAAAAAATATAAGCTTTCATTTCTTTTATATATAAGTATTGGCTATATTGTCTGCGTACCTATTCTTTAAATACTAGCATTTATGTAAAATTTGATGTTTGATGCTAAATTAAGTTTTTAGGTATGAGATTGGAAAACATGTTATTTTTCAACTTTTGGAGACCAGTGCTTATGAAATTTTGTAAATCATTTCCAACCGCTATTGCCAAAAAGTAATCGTGAAAATGTCTATTACGTGAGTGATACAGAAGCATATTTGGGATGAAAATTTCTTTGTTACCAGTATTTTAATTATTATCTATCTGCACGCAAGCAACAACACATTGTCAATTTACACAGGTGTAGTTTATTTTTTAAAATAAAACATATTGAAATAATTCTATATTTTACTTTCACTTTCTTCTTATTTTGATAGAAAAATTACGTGAAATTTTAATTTTGGACTTCCTTTTTAAAGTTACTATTAAAAAAAAATATCTTCAACTAGAAATAAAGGAAAAGCTTTTTTATGAATGTAGTAATTCGTGTTCTAGTCTCCTTTAGAATTAATTTACTTCGTAGTTAATACAAAAGTATTTGAGAAGCATATGCACAAGTTAAGTATTCCTCCCAAATGCCATGAACCCTTTATTAAGGGAAGATTTCAGCTTCTAGTATTTTGCTTTTAGGAATTTATCAATCAATGATTGTACGCATTGAAATTAAATTGTTGAGGTACTAATTAATTAAGATAGTTGTATGTGAATACATTTACAAAAAAAAAAAAAAAAAAAAGAATTTTTACTGTTTTGTGAACTTATTTTTCACATTCGCTTTCGGTTTGCAAAAGAGGAACTAAATTTTCATGTTTAATTTTTTGTATGCGCATGGTTGCTTAAAAATCGCAAATTACGAAACTCATAATCAATTGAACGGAAGTACATTATGAGACTACTTAATTCGTAAGAGAATTATTCCTTTTCGTATAGATTCAATGTAACTTAAATAAATCTCATATTAATTTGTGGCAAAGAAGCATGGTTATATATATCCCGCTCAATGCATAAAGTTATGGACATATACTCAGTAAGTGAAAAAAATTGATAATACTAATAACAATAAATTAAAATATTATTTTATAAAAAGTGAAATATACTTTTTAAAAAATAATAATTGTAGCTGCAGGATATCGTGTGCTTCTTTTTTCACCTGCATCTAAAGTTTTTCCTATATTATAAATACGATAAAAGAAAAAAAAATTAAAGTGACAATGAAAGTACTGAACACTAATATTTTCAATTCAATGGGTCATGTAAAATTTCTCTTCTTGTTAATAACACCAGCTATTTCTTAAACAGCATTACATTTTAAAGCAATAAAAATAAAGTAAGTAGTAGATTCCTCAATAAAAACCTATCTAATTTCATAAACTAACTTATAAGTAGATTGCTGTTAAAAGTGTCCTCTGTAGAAATTAAGGGATTATAGATTATTTATCACGCATCAAACGCATGAAGTTTTAACATAAGTTAAATATACTATCATTTCTTTTTTTTTTCAGATGCGTTTATTATACATCCTATCTTACCACTACAACAATTTATTTGAAAAATAATAAATGAATAAAGTTGGAATAGATAATTTATCATAATCGATATTCCCACTTTAACTTGTAAAGTGTGTGGTGATGTGATATAAATTAATAATGAGAGAATGTTTGTGCACATACACTAGAATGACTCTAACGGCTTTAGTTAGAATGTTTTTGGTTCAGTAACACGGTTTTCTGTTCATAGTTAACTGTAATGCCTGATTAAACTGTGTTCCTGTTATTCTTAACAATTATTTTATTAGATTTATTAAAGATTAGAAATAGTGATTTTTGCTTTAGTTTTTTTCTAAAATTTTATGGATATTTCTTATTTGTAAAATCTATTTAAAAATCTCCTGGAATGGAAATTTTAAGCACAATAATTTGGAATGCTTGTGTAAATGCGTTCTAAAATTCTGAGTTTTCCAATATTTTTTTATCTTGTATACTTGGAGTTTTGTAAATATTTTGATGATTGCAAAAATAAGTAAATAAATAAAGGTTAATATTTCATCTTTTTAAAAAAAAAACGATTGGAAAATCTTTTTGTTAATTTTTTCGAGTTCTTTTGGGGAGACTTAGGATCTCAATAAAGACACATTAATGAAGTTTTTATAAAACAATTCTACTCGTATTAAGAGGAAAATATTGTTTGTTTTCAGATATATTAGCAAAAAAAATATCCTAATATGTTTATGATAAATACAAGGGGTGATCAAATGAAAAGGTACGAAACGACACGGTGGGTACAAATATAGACTTTATTCAAAATATACACCATAGGCCTGAGCACAACGATCCCACTGATGAACAAGCCGCAGGATTCCTTGTTCCCAGAATTCCTGTGGCTGTGACGAGACCCAGTCCTTCACAGTGTCCTTGAGTACGTCGTCCGAGTTGAAGCGCTTTTCTTTCAGGTGTTTCTTCAGTGGACCAAACACATGGAAACCGCAGGTGACATGTCCGGACTGTAGGACGGATGGTCCAACGTCTCCCATTGGAACTTGTCCAGTTCCATTTGTGTGCCTCTGGAGACGTGTGGACGCGCGTTATCATGGAGCAGAACCACACTCTCCGTGAGCAGCCCCGGTCTTTTGTTCTGATGGACCTGCGTAGGCGTCGGAGTGTCTCACAGTACACATCGGAGTTAATGCTTTTTTCTGTGCTCGAGTAATTCTGTGCTCGCATCATTTGGACGCCACTTTTATAAGAGCCTTTGCTCTCTCCTGCGCATGCGGGCACCCGCGCATGATCCGATCCCAGTCAGAGTCTCCAATGGCATCCGAGATGTCTCGCTACATTCTCCCTTGGCGGAATATGCAAATATTTAACTGTTTCATTTTTATGTCGTTTCGTACCTTTTCATTTGATCACCCCTTGTATATAATGATATTTTATGCTGAACTGCTTGTAACAAATAATTCAAAAAGTATTTGTTCTATAATTTAGAGAATTACACTCAAATTACAGTATATCCACATTAAACACAAGTGCCAATTTGGAACACTTGATTAAAATTTTTGTATTATTGTATCATATGCATACTTATTAAGTGACTACCCAAAATTCGTCGTTCTGGGGAAATTTTCGTAATTGATTTTATGTTTTTATTTTATAGCCCATACAATAAAGATTCAAAAAACACTCTAGTTTTATTTTTACGATATTTAGAAGCAAAGTTATAGCATAATTAGTAAACCGGAAATGGCGCTTACAAACCGGAAGTACATCCCTACTCCAAATATTTCTAAGATATTGAATTGAAATTTTCAGAACATGTTTTATTTTATTAAATCTGTGTTATGAATCAAAATCTAAACTCTGTGTATATATTTATGTACTTTATTGATTTTTTATGAAAATGATCATTAGTTTTTTTAAGAAATCTTGGTTTTGCATAAAATTTGGCATAATTAAAAAACTTTCAAAGTATTACAAATCTTTTTTATTCCTATAACACTTATGAAGATGTTATTTGCGTACTGTATAAATATTAATTGAATATATTAATTAGAATTTTCTAAAAATGCAATTTTCTATCAAAATTTCACTAATAATGACGATTGTTATTGTCTATAAAACTCTCCAGAAAACAGCAAAAGTTGAAAAAAAAGTCAAAATTAGTTAAACATGAAGCTAAAGAGATCTTGACCATAAATATGGTGAGTTTAAAAAATGTACAATTAGTAGAAAATTTTTTGTACCATATTAAAATCTTTAAATGCATTTTCTGAGAAACTATGATTTTAAATTTTTAGCTTCACGGTAAAGTTTACTACAGGATTGCTTTTTAAGATATTGAATTGAAATTTTCAGAAAATGTTTAATTTAGTTTTTTCTGTAGTCTAGACATAATCTATTCTCTGTGTATATATTTATGTTTTTTATTGCACTTTTTGTGAGAAAATAACATTAGTTTTTTTGTAAAAATTGAGTTCTCGCATAAAAAAAGACATATTTCAAAAACTTTTCAAAAGTATCACAAATTTTATAGTTATAAGCACAGATATGATTGTATTTATTTATTGCATAAATATTATTTGAATATATTAATTAGAATTTTCAATACAAGCCTAACCGTAACTGCAATTTTTCACTAAAATTTACTCAAAATTCCCAATATATGGAAAATTATTTTTTAATTTGTGGAAATTGCACTTAAATCTTATTTTTATGCTTCCATTTCAAATATAAAAATGTTTATTTAGTTGAAAATTTATATATTTCAAAAAAGTGCTCCGAAGGTAGTCACATACCTTAACAAATTTTTTAATTACTCAACAGGGGACAGAGAAAAGTAATACAACAAGTAGTTTTCTTCTAACTTGTTCTAATTGTATATTTGAAAATGAATTCCATAAGATTGAATGTAGTTCACTCTCACACCAGATAATAAAAGTTTGATAAATAAATAAATAAGGAGAATTTAACAAATATAGTTTACACAAAAATGCATCATCATTTAACATATTTTTACACATACACACACACTTTCATTTATACTTTAAAATACACACACACTACGAAAAAAATAAAATTCAGCAGACTCACAGCTGATCAAAGAATGAACTACTACATAAACCCTTTGCGTACAATGAGCTTCTGACAGCTAAGAGCTAGGAGTTTATCTGTGTGATGGTTCAGAGATTGTACCATCTATAGCATCAATTTCCGAGGCATTCAAACAAGTGGGACTTTTATGTACCACGCCACAATAAACGAATAAAAATTGGTGGTACAACATATGTACCACCAAGCATGAAAGAGTTGAAGAATATTTAGAGTATAGTTGTCGTAGAGGAGGCTCTTCACTGTGATGTACTGGTCAATGGATATTGAGATGGAGAATAAGCTATTAAGAGTTTTTTCATTTGCTGTTAGAGTCATACAAAGATAGCATTCTTAGTAATAGCCTTCAGATCATTGCAATGGTGAAAGGCATTGAACTTTCTTTTTCTTTAATCTACTTCTTGAATTAGTGTAAAACAGCACAGTCTTTGGGTTAGTTTACCGATTTCTTATTTAAAATAACGATCATATTACATACTACTCTCCACATATGTAACAAAAATTAAGAGTACAACTTACACATTGGATATTTTAAAAAATGTGTTCCTTGTTATGTTATTAAATGCTGCACTGATCAAACACTTCAAAGTTCAAAAGAAGAATCAAATCATTATCCCCTGATAATTTCTGATCTAAGTTATTGGTGCCTAATGCATTACGTAATTTAATTGCAGTGTCATTTGCCTGATCTCGGCTTTGTTCATTCATGTTGATTTGCTGAAAGAAGTATTGCGAGAACCGAAAAAATAAATGTTATAATGCTAAATATTTTCTGTTTAAAATTAAATACACATGATATAAAACTTTATGTAGGAGATTTTTAGAAACTTTTTTGTATATCTAAACGAAATAAATAATTCTATTTCATCTAAATTTTTTTAGATAGCAGGGAACACATCCTTTTTTATAGTAGCAAGTGTGTCATTTTTTTCTATTGTTTTTAGAAATGTACATATTTTATCAAAAAAAAAAAGAAATGTAATTTTTTTGTTTTACAATAAGTGAATGGTTGAGGTTCAAACTTTTGCGCTGTTGTGTATTATATAAATATATTTTTTATTCTGACATGCTCATTGGACGAAATTTTAACTAAACGACCAGTAATAAAACACTAAAAAAGAACTTTCTAAAATGTTTCTAACAGTTTTTTAAGTGTTTCAAATGCATTCCATCAAAAAATATCATAACATGTCTTTCTACATTTGGAGTAAATCTGTCACAAACTAGGTGGTAAACATCTTTGACTTTATTTGATACGAGAGGAAATATCCTGAAGAAAAGCAGAAGGCTGCAATTTTCAAACGATATTTATCCAAATACCGGAAATGTACCGATGATTGCGAGAAGCATCATTGTTTTCTATTTTCGTAAATATTCACATTAAGGAATTAGATAGATGAGAAAAATATATTTGTATTGCAGCATCGATGTACCAAAATATGTTTTCCTTCCGCAATGAAGATTGTAAATAGGAAATGAACATTTTCCACATAAAACACTGATTACGCATATTTTTTTTTATCTGATGCAAAATATATCGTACCCTTATGTGTTATGATAAAAAAAAGTAGTAAATACATAGATAAAAGTTAAAGTAAATTTAAAAAATTTGTAACAATGTTTAATTCATAACAGTGCTACAAATTTATACTAATCTAAAAACCTTCTTATTATCTTTACCTGAATAATTCTAATAAGAGTAATTAAGATGCTTAGAAATAGTTTCTCTTTTATTATTTTAAAATTACATATAATTCATTGGATAGTTGTGCTACACAATAAGAATATAATTATATATAATAGTATAATATTGAATAATTAATCAAACAGAAATATTTCTCTCAGTGAGTGAGTGCTTACGTAGTACTAAAAAGCAAACGGACCCTTTAATTTTGAACCATGTTCAAGTGACGAGGACACACAATATCTGAGACTCTCCTAACTATTACACTACACTAACCGGTCCTTAGTGGACCCCGAACTCGACTTCGTGACCATACCACAAGGCTACAACACTCACATATGTTTCTGAGATCCTCTGAAAGATGTTTTCTGTTAATAAGGAACTTTTGTGCAAAAAGTTTTTAAAAAAAGTATTGTAAGCTAACTGGTAAATTAGAAGTATATTACATTTAATTCATTATATTGTTTTGAAAAAAAAATACTGTTTTTCCTTTTGTTTTTTATATATTTTACAGAAACTTTTTTTTAGCTTTTTGTCTCTTAGTTAATATGTTCTTTATTTCTCCCATTTTTTTACTAAAGAATTGCGAGTATTTTTTGGTTTTTTAAGACACTGTTTTATTTAGAAATAATCGGAGAAAGACTTATATGAAAAATCACGACATATCATCCGTAAAGCAAGTGCAATTAAATGTAATTACCTTTCCTAGTTTCGGATGCCTTTTTATTTCGTACAGTAAAGAGGTTTTAAGCATTCACAAAAATTCGACAGTAAAAATAATGTTTAAGTTTGTTAATTTTTTTTTTTGCATTCGTGTAGGTATCTTATTCAAAGTGAATAGGGAACTGGTTTGAACATTAAAAAAATAGATGAAAGAAGGAAAAAATAATAAAAAGAAATAAACTTTTGAACTAACCATTTATAAAAAAAACGCCTTATACTTATTTATAATTTCGATGCTTTTAAACAAATAAATATTTCACTGTATTTTTATAGAAAATCATAAGCAATAGAAATTTTAAATAGAAAAACTGAAAAATTTTAGCACAGTAATCTGCTTATCTATAATATTTGATGTAGAATCTCAAGTCTTAAAAAATATGATGCAAGAGTAATTTACCGAAAATAAGTTAATAAATAATTCAAATATCTTAAAAAACGTTTTAAAATTTACTCACTTTAAATTTAAAAAAAAAATTATCAATTGTTTTTATTTTTCAGAGTAATACCATTTCATTCTACCGTGGCTTCAAATGGATCAAAGTTGTGATAATAAAAACCTTGAAATGATTTCCTTTTATTGCGTATCCTTTTCATAAATATATGGAAAAGCAGCATTAAAAAATAATTCCCAAATTCATGAGCAGCACTGAATTTAATTCGACGTAGCAGAGGATCTGAAGCTCGTTTCCCATTTCATTTCTCAAAACTTTTTCTGCCATGTAAAACAACCCTTACCTAACAATTTTTTTAGCCAACATTATTGGGAAACATGTGGAAGCATACGTGAACATCAACCAGATATGGACTCCTAAAAATCAGCAGAGCGAAAAGAAATCGCAATTTATCTCAGGAAAAAATGTGCTGTGGTACGCAACAAGAAACAAAGTAGAGGCGGAAGGATATTTCCGAATTGGCTACCGATTTTCTATGAAGCTGTCAAACGTCATCTTTTGGCGACAAATCGTTCAATGCACTTTACTCACTCAATAGAAATCGACTGTTGAAGTGGAGGTTATCATTGGTGCCGAACTGGATCAAATAGAAGTTCGAGTTTTATGCATTTCTTTTCAGATTTTTCCTCTGTTTTTGCGATGTGTTCGTTAATACTGAAGAAATTCTCCAGAAATTCAAAAAGATGATATTGGAAAAGCAGGAATAGACCATTTTAAACAAAATATCTTTTTGGGAGCATTTCTTGATTTCATTTGGAGTTTTTTTTATAAATATTTTTATCTTTTGGTATCACATATAAGAGTATGTTTTAAAAGTTATGAACATTTCTGCGGGTGTAAATGCAGGGAAATTTTCAAAAACATTAATATAATTTGTGAAAATATATAAAATTCTAAAATTTTTGTTTCGTGATTCACTAATACCGTTCTTTGAGAAGATACAATTTAAGAATATTTCTAATAAATAATTTAAATATAGCACTCACACACGATTAAAGATTAAATTGAAATGGATGAAGACAATCCAGTTGAAGCTATTTAAAAAAAATCGCAATTACTTACTGTAAAAATTCCGTAAATGGGTTTCCCTAAGTAATTTGAGCAAATGATTAAGGCCTCTAAGGACTCTTAAATTGCAAATTTTTCAATTTTTTGAAAAAAAAAATATATGTTAAAGCCTAATATTTCTGAGCATTTTGATACTAAAATTTTTCTGATACTGTAAATATTTCTGAAGTTATTGAGAAATAACCAGTGAAATTTAAACAAAAACCCTATCTTTTTCGTATCTCTCTCTCTCTCTCTCTCTTTAACTTCATTTTTCTCAAAACTACAAATTTTAACTTGCGCGCAGGATTTCTCAGCAACTATTTATGATATCTATTTGAAATTTCCTACATGTGTTCAAAATAAGGCTCTTTATAACTTATGCTAAAATTTTCAAAAAAAATTTGATTGAATTCTTTTTATTTGAATTTAAATTTATTTTTTTCTTAAAATTTTAAAATTTTTGTAATAATTGTATTTAAAAAATATTTTTTTTCTCTAAATTTATTAAAAGTTAGTATAATTTTGAAAGTGAACATTTTTATACCAAGAAAAATTAATTTTGTAAATTTTGATCAATTTTGTACTTCAGAATCCTGCGCGGTGTAAAATACTAATTTTCATACTTTTAAAAAATTGTCCAATTTTATTTTCTTATAACTTTTTTAATTTTCTTTCAAATTCTCTGAAAATATGAGAAATAATGTAAATACATATGATTATCATATGGTAAAAATTTCAAATGATTCTTTTGTTTAATTGCTAAGTTACATAGGTTTAAAGAAGGATGTTTTTTCTAGTGCATAGATATATGTTAAAGGTCCTGAGACGTCTTAATAAGAAATCAATACAGTATTTACGGTTTATAAGAGAATACAGTACTTATAAAGTTATTCTTAATGAATAAAGATGTAATTTTAAAATTTTATGGATAATGTTGCAAGTAAATACTAAAACTTTTTTTTAAATAAAAGAGCCCAAAAATTATAAGTTAAATTGGATATACATGCACAAACGCATGCTAAGTACAGATTAAAAAAATATAACCTTTCGGAAAATTTAATTATTTATATGTATTAGCTCTCATATTAAAGATCATTTTATATTTTATTTAAATTTGTTTTCGATTGAACACGTAGATGCAGCTTGACCAGCGCTATCAACAGGTGGTCTTTGTTTGTGTAAGCTCCGGAGTTACGGGGCCCTTTGTCAAAATCGGGGCTTGCATCTTCAGGGTCCCGGGTTCGTGACTAGAACTTCTTTTTCACATTTTCATACATAGTTATCCACTTTTGAGCTAAGGTCCAAATTTCAAACCTCTAGCTCATCGGGAAGTTAGCTCAAAATCAATTGCAAAATTCCACCCGGACAGACAAGAAAGAGAGTTAATAAAAACATGGTAATAAGAAACTGATCTAACGATAAAAGTAGGAAAGGTGTACAGTGAAGCTAGTTGCGTAATTGTAAATTCGTCGGCGAAGAAAATAATCCACAAATCATGCAATGCTGAATTTAGAAAAACATCAAAAGCGTAGCAGTGTATAATTGCTCTGGCGAAAAAGATTTTTTCATAGTCGATTAATATCTTCCAATCAATCTCCGATGAATTTATTCATAAAAAAAAATAATTATGAAATAAGGGTAAACCGAAAAAATATCTCAGTTGTGAAATCTTATTTTTAAACTTTCTACTTCAATTAAAAGCAAAAAGTGTAAAGATACTTCTATTGTAAATACTATCGCAATATTTGAGAAACAAATTGAGATAACGAAAAGAACATAAATGTAGAAATAGTTTCTTCAGTTCATTATCTAGAGAATTTTATTAAATTGTTAGAAAAAAATTGCAACCTTTTTTATGCATTGTAGTTACGCCTAATGGTATTCAGATAATAAATTAAATGGAATTTCTTGTAAAATGAAAAACCCATCGCATTATTTATGCATGATTTACTGTGACTGCATAAATAGAAAAAAAAAAATGCGGCACTCTTAATTTCTCCTGCAAATTTTTATCATTCTTGTATGGAACTGTATCATTCTTAATAGATTAAAAGGAATTAATTTATTATTTCAATTGACTAATAAACCAACTAAGTGAATTACAATCAAAAAAAGATTTTTTTTTATTGCGGAACCCAATTTTTGAAGTTAACTTCTTATGGCACGGTAGGGAAAAATTTTCGTTACGCGTTAGACGATGACGCAAGGTAGGGATGTATTTTTCATTTCGGTGGAGCGAAGAGAGTTCCGACTTTTTCGACGATTAAAGAACCATCTAATTTTTACTTTTCAAATCAGACAAAAAATAATAGCAGAATCGGAAAGATCATTTAGTTCGCCACGAAACAATATAATTGTTTTTACAAAATAATATTTTCTTTTTTTTACGATTTTTTCTAAAATGTGTCAAAATTGATGCTTTTTTACAAAAATGATTTCTAAATCATTGCGTATGAATTTATTTTCGTGTTATTAAAATGATATTTCACACTAAATAAGTTCACGCCTTTCTCTTTTAGAACCAGTCATTTAAAAAATAAAATGCCGAAAACTTTTTTTCTTATGATTTTTCAAAAAAAACTCAGAATTTTAACTAACAAACAAATAACATATAACAAATTCATCCTTTAAGATAATCGCACAAACTTTTTTTTTTCGTGTGTAAACAATTATTATCCGTAATACATGTAAAGATTAAAAAAATTGCTTAAAAATTACGGATTTTAAAAAATTGTTTGTACTTTTTGCTTAAAACGCTTTTTACGAGAACTGATTTAAACAGTATTTTTTTGGTACATTTTTTATTTAAAAATTAGCATTGTTTGCAATTGATAGATGAATTATCAAAACTTTAATGTAAAAATTAAGCCCTAAAAAA
>BMAO01004448.1:0-20045 GCA_019973975.1 Trichonephila clavata
AACACGTGGTTCTCGATAAAGAACCACGTATTAGATACTGATAACTTTCAGTAATATGAAACATCTTTGTACAGAAAAATGAATAAATGCCTACAGAACTCTGAACATAATGTATTTAAGTTCAGCTAAAGCATGTAGGGTTACAGCGGAATTATTTTTGTTGTTATTAATAGAGCGTGAAAAGCATGATAGTAAAAACTTCTGCTATAATACGTAATTTCTCATTCGTACAAAATACCATAATTTAGCCAAATTAGGTAAAATTTAAACCAACTTTTATTAGCTAAAATATTCGTATGCAAAAGGTATTGCCTGGTAAATGCAACACGTTTCTTAATATAAAAAAAATTGTTTATTATTTTTTAAAAAAAATAATGAAAAAATATCTAACAATGTAAAGGACTAAACGCAATAGTATACTTATACATCTGTGTTATTTAAACAGATACAAAAACGTGCAAACATACTCAACAAAATACAGGCTTTAGCAATCAACTGTCTATACATTTACAAAAATAAGAATCATAACATGCGGCTTGCACAGAAAGCTAAAATAAAACTGAAAAAATCTGTGAGAGACAGCGCATTTATTTATGTGGTAGATTTAATATGGCATTATGCAAAAGAAATTGGCAAATTAATAACCTGAAATAATTTAGCGGGGATCGAATTCCATTTCGAAAATTGTACAATTCTTCAGTCCAACGTCCATTCTTTCTACAAGTACATAGAAATGGAAACTTGCTTGTCAATGCCACTTTTTTGCTGATAACTTGTATGACATTTCTTAGTCAGTTAGCTTTGACATCCACAGCTTACTAAGGCGAATTTGCTTCAGTCATTGAAGTTTGTTCATGGTTAGTTTATTTCATATTAACCTACTTAGAATCTATATGAATTTATTGTTGGTGGATCTTTTTTGTTTTGAACCTTGCGTTAAACTACCGAAAAATAAAACTTGGTTTTGTATCCCACTCGCCAAACTTAAAAACCACAACCAACGTGATGACTAAAGTACTGATACATTTAACGTACACCAACCTCTCTACATGAATATTATTTTGTGACACTAGACTTATAACCCAAGAATCGACGAAATTACTACCGACCGCAAGCTCAGCAACCACGGGTAAATTTGTCTCCGGCTGTACGGCATTGAAGAGGAAAACTTTCGTGTTTTGATATTGCAGTTTCTGTACGTTGAATGAATACCTAAACATTCTTTACCTTACAGATATAAGGGACAAGTTTCGTCGTATATGGAGGGCACAAATAATGTCTCACCTTGAAACGCCCTAAGGATTTTAATGTTTTGAGGTTCCAGCAAAGATCAACAATAGCAGTGTTAAACACAATTTTATTATTACTTTTACTTAATCAACAAATACAATTAAGGGAGAGAATGCATTAAATATTAAGCCAGCGGTGTTAATCGCATATATAGTCTTGACCACCCATTTAGGCCACATTTTCCCAGCAATTAGTGAAAGGAAAATGGGGTACATCACAATATAAATTTATGCATATCATCTGGCCGATATAATGTCATCGAGAATAAAACATCACGTTTTATTCAACACGTTTATTAGCTACTTTGATCATATACCGAATAAAAAACGTTTGATTTGCTGTAATCTCACGATGAGAGTTTTTTTTTATTATTATTTCTTTTAAAACTTAAAATATACTACTCTTTCAGAGAAAAAACAATGTCCAGACACGAATAAAAAAATTCTAAGACGATAAAAATTCATCACTGTTATTACTATTGAAATACGGTACGTTAGCTATAGGAGAAAAGGAAGACTCTTTGAATTCACTTTCTACCCAGACAGTAGAATACATTTGTGATCATCTGATTGACCTTCGAGCTTATTGGTATGGCTAGTTCCGCCGCTCACTTATGTGTTTATTTTATGTGTTTATTGAGGGCATTTGTAAAATATATGTATTTTTGTTGCGCTTTGTTTCATGTAAAAAGTTTTATGATATTTGGAAAAGCACAGAGAGCACTTTGAAGAAGATTTATTTTTATGATTATTCTCAAACGTAAAAGCATAGTGAAAAACGTTTAATATAATTATTTTAGAACCAACATCCATATTTTTTATATGAATATACTTCTAACCCGGGATGTGTCACTAGTATTAGAGAGCAGGTTTATCCATCAGACACCCAGATAAGCAGGATTTAACCGGATCAGAGTTCCTCCTTGAATCCGACAGTGCCAAGAGCCCCCGTAGATCTTCGGCAGCTCGGATCTCGAAATAAGCTTAAACCGGTACGTTTGAGTCCTTTACTAAAGTCATGCACATTTGAAGCATTTTAGTCCAATTTGATTGAATTTTTTTCCTGAAATAATCAAAGAAAATTAAAATCCTTGAAAGTAGGTAACTATACTTTATCTTAAATTATTCACTGGAATTACGATATTTAGCGTGCACAATAAAAATAATTATAAAAAAAGGATTTGGGTGACCATTAACGTTAGTATCGAGTGCGCACCTGCTCCGGGTCAAAAATTGTGAAGTGGCTTTAAATATTGAAAATAACACAATTTTTCTCCATATCCTATGAATAGAAACATAGACTAGTCTTTTTTCTAATGATATGGAGAAATGGAGATGGAAAAATCTCTCTTGGAGAAATGGATGATGAGGAAATAAATACCATTTAAATATCTTTTTGCAATCTGCTCCAATTTAAAAATAAAATTAACGTAATGATTATCCTATTACTTTAAAGACGGGGTGGGCATTACGTCGATCGTGAACAACCGGTGGATCGCTAAGACATTTTGGGGTGACCGCCTGAAGATTTTAGCAGTTAGTAATTTTATACGGAAAATTCAAGATTGACTGACAGTACATAGATTAGGTCTTCTACTGACTATAATAACACAAACTAACTTAAGATGAAAATGTTTTTTCTCTTAATGCATTTTGAATTGTTTCATAATAAGTACATCATTTGATATTATTATATTTGGGGCTATATGTCTAAAGTTTGTATCTTGCGTTTTGCTTTAACTGAGGTTTTAAAAAAGTTTTTTTTTAATTTTATTTCTGTAGGAAAGAACATATTGAGTACATATTAAGTTGTAATAGAGCAACCTTTTCTTCCCTCACCCACTTACGATGTTGGGCAGTGGCGCACACAAGAACTTAACAGAAGGGGGCAGAAGGTCTATTAATCTCTTATACCCTATACGCAGCCAAACATATATATATATATTTATATTATATATATATATATATGATTTGTGGATTGTCGGGAATAAAAAACAGCAAATAATTAAATTATTGAATAAATAATTAACATTAATTAATAAAACACTACAAATAACAAATACTTAATTACATTTTACGTACTATATACATGGAATGATAATGAATCGGAAAAAATCAACGGGTCCAGACTCTCCCCCACCCTTGTGTGCGATACTAACTCTGGGTGGACCGTGACACCTTGAAAAAAGAAGTAGCCCGTATCCCGGAAAAGTCTACCCACCCCTGCTTTAAAGTAATATATATTACTTTTAAGTAACATATATAAAATTTAATCCTTATCTTGTTAACTTTTATGGTTTTTAATTGAAGCCGTATTATAGCTTTAGCGTCAAAGTACATTATTATTGCATTCAGTATATTAGTATTGTATTATTGTATGGAGGGGGCGTGATAAAAATTCTGATTGAAAATTGGGTCGCCAATACTGACAGTTTGAGAAGCAATGACTTAGATTCAATGGCTCAAGCGCATATGGTTGCACTCGAATGCTTCTAGTTACAATATAGTTTGGATAATGAATAGTTGAGTTACGGTCCGTCGATTGATTTATTAGTAGTTTTTAAAACATTTTTTATGATCCGGAATGGAACCGGAGCCAAATTTGCACTTTTGCATATTTATTCCAGTTAATTGAACTAATCTAAAATTATTGGACATTATAGTTGTTAAAAATTTATTCGATTGAACTGTTTCTCACACTTTTAGAGAGATTTCACAATATGTTGTCTATTACAAAGTTCAATAAAAAAAAAAGGTAATTTAAAAGCCAAATCAACAAATTATTGAATTTTGATCAAAGTGAAAATGCTGCAGATATACGGTGCATTTAGCTATTGGAAAAATCCAAAGAAGTTCGAAGGTCTCAAAATGGAATGTTATGAAATAGCAGAAGAGGAAAAATGATGAAATGGAATCATCTCTAGGGTAACTGATTCGATTTTACAAGATTTAGAGGTAAGATTTACAACCTTACTTCATAATTGTAAACTGAAACTTCTGTTGAAAGTAACAAATTTAGTGTTAATAGTCTTGTAAAAATGTAGCTCTAAAAAATTTTACGATTAAATTGCCAGAAATTTCACTTCCTGTTTTTTCTGGAAATTTTGAGGAGTGGAACTTATATTTAAAGTATAATTTAAAAATTGAATCGAAGATAATGCATGTTTAACTGAAATTAAAAACTGATCTATTTGAGCATCTTTAAAAGGTGATGCAAAACATTGAAACTTTGGATGATTCCTACAATCGCTCTTAAAAGCTCTTGATGAGTGTTATGAAAATAAAAATTAGTAGTGGATTTACATGTTAAAAATATAATTAATTAGGAAAAACTAACTCAAGGATTGGCAAAAAACTAAGAAAATTTCTGGATTGCATTACTAAAAATTTAACAGCTTTATAATTATTAAATTTTGAAAAGGATAATGTGTCAAATGTGTTATTGTTATATATTGTTTAACAAAAACTTGCCATAGAGACACGTAAGCAATATGAATTATCCCTTGTAAACATTGAAGTTCCAGAATTTGATGATTTAATAGATTTCTTAGAAAAAAGATATTTAGTTTTAAGTAATATTAGCCGTAATCTTCCTGTTAAGCCAAAATATTCTGAAAGGAAAAACAATGTGAAATCTTTATTTGTTAAATCTCCATGTATAAATAATATATCATGTTTATTATACAAAAATGCTCATACACTTTATAGATGTAATAATTTCCTTAATCTTACTCCGGACAAAACATATTCCTTTGTAAGACAAAATAATGTATGTCTGAACTGTTTTGGTACCCATAAAGTTGCTGTATGTCGTTCAAAATACAAATGCGCTACTTGTGTAATTCGAAACATCATTCTCTTCCTCACTTTGAGAAGTCAAACCCAAAGGGTGACTCCAGACCCTCTGCTTAGGAGAAAGAATGAGGAATAGAATATCTCTCTGAAAGAATTACATGTCATATATTGCATCGAAGAAAAAGAAAAATGTGTTAGCTACATCTCTTTTTTAAATTTTAAGCAGCAATGGTTCCTTTCTGAAAGCTCGTGCTATACTTGATAGAGGCAGTATGTGCTGCTGTGTCCCAACGAATTTAGCAGATTTGTTGGGTCTTAAAAAGCTTAAAGTAAGTATTCCGATTTCCGGTCTCTCTGGCTGGGCGGTTACTGTAAAAAAGAAAATTTATTCGCAGATAACTAATGAAAATAGATCGTTTAATGCAGGTGTAGATTTCTTAATTGTACCAAAGATAACTGATTTTTTGCCATCAGCATCGTTAGATATCGCTAAACTTGAAATTCCATCTAACATTAAACTAGCTGATCCTTTATTTTTCAGGCCTGGAAAGATTTTTTTATTAATTAATAGGCCCAGAGCTCCTCTTTGATCTACTACTAGAAGGTTAAATTTCGACAGCTGATCATTCTTTAAGTTAAATGGAACGTCTGCGACATGGAAAAATGAACTTTTTTGCACCAAATGTAAAGGGTTAAGCTTGCATAAATTAAAACCAACGGAAGTACAATTTTTACGTTGAATAATCGGCTTATTTCTGTACCTGTTAATGAAAAAAAATGACATTTTAAATTACAAATAAATCTGTATCAGCAATAATTAATCAATAATTATTTTTTATTGCAAGGCATGTTCTTACCTTTAAGAATATTTTACATAAAATCCACTGCATATATAGCTATAAAACTGCACAGGGTTTGCAAACATAACAATCTATAAAATGAACAAAATGAAATTTTCAAAAATTAATTTATAAAAATTTTTAAATTTAGTAAATTAAATTTCCTTTAAATTTCATGCAAAAATGAGCTATGTCTCAAATTTATGAATGTTTATATGAAACAAATCGTTCACTTTGTTGAAAGTTTGTGGATCTAATAGTACACAAATTATCAGCTCTATAAGTAAAGTAGATTTTGAGGAAAGTGTACCGGAATCACCAAAAAAGGCATTTTGATAAAATTGCAAATAAAGATATTTTCATTTATGATTTGTAAAATAATATTTTTAATACTATATAAAGCAATATCATTGTTAATTATATTATTTTGCATCATTTATCAGTTTTTAAATTTTAAGTTTAAAATTCTGGATTATTTAAAAGTATTTTTAATTACTCTTTCCTTACTACATCAAAGATTCACAGATTCTTCCATTTAAAATACCAAAGTTTTATGTCTATAAGTTTTAGTGTTTTTACACTGGCCTCCAACAATTAAGGAACAACATGTTTTTCGAAGCACAATGTAAAAAAATGAGAGTAACAATAAAATTTATATTTTATATAAATGATGAAAACGCACTTTTTACAAATTTATGCAAAACAATAGCTGCCACTTTTTTTTAATAGAAATGAACAGATATATTAGAGTGAGAGAAAAATCTGCATATATCAGGCTTTCGTAATCAAGCGTGTAACTTTTGTTGATTTACAACTTTTGTTAAAAGATTTGTTGACAATAGGCAGTGGGGTCTCACAATGTCTGAGAGAACCCGTTTGCCCGATTCGTTAAGGTGGTGGGATGGATTGAAATGGGGTTATCACCGGCTGATGTTACTAGGTGTAAATATGTGCCTCGTAGTGTGGTGCACCGTCTCTGGAATCAATATCAAACCCAAGCATCTGTGTCCATAAGTCATGTCCCAGGCTGAACACAAGCTACAACACCTGCAGGATGCTGTTTTATCACTCTTTCGGCTCGAAGGAGAAGAAGGATTTCAGTGCCGCAATTTGTTGCAGGCCACTTTTTAGCATGAGGGAGAAGAATATCCTCTAGTACGGTGCGAAGGCGTCTTCACAATTCAGGTATCTATGCAAGGTGACCAGTTCTGTGTATACCTCTAAACAGACGACAGAAAAGGGCCCGCACCTTGGGAAAGAGAACACGTTTCCAGGACCAGTTAGTGATTGGCTTCTGTACAGACGAGTCCATATTCCCACTGGAGAGTGATTCAGGACGTCTGCTCATCTGGAGGGAACGAAGCACCAGATATCATCAATCCAAAGTTGTTGAAAGATATATTTACAGAGCTGGTAGAATAATGGTTTGGGTAGGGATCTCATTCGGTGGTCATACTGACCTGTATGTGTTCCAGGAAGGAACTCTAACTGGTGTGTGATATCGGAGTGAGATCCTTGATCTATTTGACCACCCTTATTTCGGTGCAATTGGCAATGACTTCATTCTGATGGATGATAATGCATGACCTCAACTATCTGTAATTGTTGAGGGATATCTTGCGGGTCTTGGTTTGGAGCAAATGGAATGGCTTACTCGATCTCCAGACTTAAATCCGATAGAGCATCTTTGGAACTCTCTTGGTATATAGGCTGCTGCTTTAAGTCCTCCTTCAAGGGCCTTAGAACAGCTGGAACAAAGCTTACTCCGTGTCTGCTCTTCGCTTCCCATTTTGGTAACTTAATTGACAGCATGGAAATTCGATGTCGCCAATGCATTCAAGCTAGGGGTGTGCATATCCTTATTAAAACCCATTTTTGTAATTTTTCAATAACATTTTACCACATAAAATTGTGATTATTATTTTTTTCAAGATTGACTTTTCCACCGAGATTGCTTTTTTTATGTTGTAAATCATATTTGAATTTTTGTAATGAAAGCTTCTATCTTGCAGTCCTTACATAACTGTTTTGTGCACATGTCATCCAAATTTGGTGTTTCTACATTCATTAATTTGAAAATAACGCATAAAAAACCGGTTGTTCCTTAAATTTTTTAGGTCCGTGTACTTTACTTTGAAAATCGTCAATACAGAACATTACAGAATTCCTTACACATATTTTTGTTGATATAAAAATACACAAAGAAATGTGTTTGATGAATTTAAGAAGTTAATTTGATGTCTAATTTAAAAGGAACTCTGTTTTTAAAAATTATAGCAAATGATCCCTTTTTTTTGTATTCATGCATATGCATATTTATTTATTTTAAAATAAAAAACCAACAGTAATAAACATATAGAATTATTCATGAGTATTCAACTACAGTTAGGAAAAACGAAATGTGTCTTTTGACACTAGCTGTGTATTTAATCTAGAATAAACCTCAAGATCTCATTTGTACTATATTCACTTGATTTATAGTTAAAGAAATTTACGGAGTATTTATAAATTCAAAACTAGACATAATTTTCATTTCAAAAAACAAAATTTTATTTTAAAATTTTGTAATTTATCATTTAAATTGCACAAAAAATGCAGAATTTTCAATAAATCTGAACATATAATATGGACAAATCATTCTTTATATAGAAAATTAGTTTTATACAATATATATTAAACACAATACAGATTTTGAAGAAAGTGTACTTGAATTACAGTTACATCCCATTTGTTTCAGATTTTAAAATTCAATTTTCTAGCAATCTATTTATCAAATTCTCATAAATAAGGCCTCTTTGGATGCAGAAAAGTGCCCTCCTTTGTAAAAATAAAATTAAAAAATACAAAATTTGAAGCACCTTCACGTCCCAGTTACTTTAATATTTAAAGAAACTGTTTTTGGTTATGTGTGCAGTGGAACCGTTGAGGGTATTCCACATTCACAACATTGTGGATTTCTCAGTCAAGAAAATGCTATAGAAAAAACGATGCGAAAATTTGGGAATTAGAATCGGTTTTGAAAGAAATAGAATGAGAATTACATTTTTAAGCACACATCAAAGAGATAAAAATGTGAAATATATTGAAATTTCCTACAAAGGATACTTTAGAATTAGGAGAATCCTTTGATATAACGAACCGAAAATTAAACAGTCTAAAGGGACGTCTATGTTTGAATTAGGAAATGTGTTCCCTTTACTCAAATTTTATGGAGGAATACGAACAGCAAGGAGATATAGAAGAATTAACGATATTAATTTTATTTTCCTTATGTAAGATATGTTTTATCTCATCACGGGGAATATAAAGCTAATTGTAAAACTACAAAATTTCCAATACTTTTTAATGCATCTTCACCTTCTGTAAAGGAGTTTTCTTACACGATTGCTTTCTACATGGAGGTGTTGCGCAAGATGATCCTTTATCTTAAGATTTCATGAATATAAAGTAACCTTCACAGCGGATTTTAAGAAAATGTATCAGAATATATTAGTTTATCTTAAGATTTCATGAATATAAAGTAACCTTCACAGCTGATTTTAAGAAAATGTATCAGAATATATTAGTTTATCTTGATTAATACTACTTACAGTGCCGTGGCCATGGGTAGCCTAGTGGTTAAAGCATCGGACCCCAGACCGGAAGGCCTGGGTTCGATGTCCGATGCCACCAAATTCCCGCCGAGTACAAATCGGAGAACGTGCTCGTTAAATCTGTGGGTCCGAACGGTGTCGCCATCTTTCGTGTTCCGTGAGCAAAATCGAGCTTAGGCTAATGACAGGCGTAAAATTCTAGCCCTTAGCCACGATGAATGTCATGGACCTTGATCTGATGTTACTGTCGATCAGGTGGCATAAGCAACAGCAAACACAGTGCAATTTATGGAACAAACATTTTAAAGGAAAACTGAAAATTTATAAGTTTTAACTGTAATACATGGAACAAAATATGCTCCATGTTTAGCCACAAGATTCTTGAAACAGCTTGTAATAGATGAACAAAGCCCTTACCCCCTTAATTCTGCAGCAGCATCAAGTGACTTCTTTGTCGATGATATTTTAACGGGAGCTGATAATGTGTTAACTGCAATTGAACTGCAACAACAATTTATTTCTATGTAAAAATATGATAGAATGGAACTGCACAAATTGTGTTTTAATGAAAAAATACAAATGGAACAAGTTCCCCATTCTGATCAACAATATGATTTTGATGACGCAACTTCCAAGGTATCAAGACCCTAAGTTTAAGGTAGAACGCCCAAGAAGACCATTTTAACTTTACCATCTCACTTGGCTCAAGTAAATTGACCAAGCGCACTGCATTTGCAGAAATTTCAAGCATTTTTTATCCCTTAGGTCTTCTAGGACCAGTAATAGTGCAAGCCCAAATTTTTCTGCAAATGCTATGGCTTTTAAAATTATATTGGGATCAAGAAGTACCGACGAAAAAGAAAGACTTGGAAAAGATTCCAAAGTGTCTTATCTGATCTTAAGAACTTGAAAATTTGATGTCATATCTTTATGAATCAAATATTAAAGACTTGGCATTACATGACTTCAGTGATGCAAGTCAGGACGCATATAAAGCTGTTGTATATCTTCCTTGTGTCGCTTATTTGATTATTGTTAAGGTAGCGTTACTCTGCAGCAAATCTAGAATTGCATCAAATAAAGAAGTGTTAACTATTCCCCGGCTTGAACTCCGTGCTGCTGAGTTACTATCCAAGCTTATTTATAAAGTCCAATCATCCCTCAGGTTCGAGATTAGTAAAATTTATTTATACACACTGACTCAACAACAGTGCTCCCTTGGATTGATTCTTCGCCACATTTACTGAAAGTTTTCGTTTCCGATCGAATTTCTCGAATCCAAGAACCCACATGAAACTTTTTCTGGATATGGATCAACACTGCTGTCAATCCTGCAGATCTCCTTTCAAGAACAGTTAGCCCCTATCAAATTAGATCCAATTCAGTGTGGTGGCCTAGAGCAGATTTCCTTTACCAAGAGAATGTTGAGTTTAATATTGAACCTGACCCTCTACCTGATAAAGAGTACTTACAGGAATTTAAAAGGACTCTTCCTGAAACAGCATTGACTCTTACTACAAATGATACAATAACTGACTCTCTTTATTGTGTAACCAATAATTTTTCTAAACTAATTCTGGTTGTAAATTTTATTTACAGATTTCTTCACAATGTAATGAATCCCAATAACAAAAGATGTGGTCATCTTTCACTGCAGAAGATATAAAGTAGTAAAGAGTTCATAATTCTATCTGTGCATGTAAGAGAATTTAAGGGTAGAGAATTCTCAAGGGTAATCCTGTAACAAGTAAGCTTAGAACATTAAATCCATTTTTTGATAATAATATTTTAAGAGTTTGAGGTTGTCTTCAAAATGTAATATAAATACTAATCAGAAATATCCAATAATTTTACCTGCAAAGCATAAGCTTAATAACATGATAGTAAAGTATTTTCATTTGAAATATTTTCATTTAGGACCTAATTTAATGTATACATAGTGAATACTGGCCTTTGAATGGTAGAACCATTTGTTGAAAGATTGTTATAACTGCATAACTTGTTTTAAAGCAAACCCTTGATAGCTGAACAAATTGTGAGCAATTTGCCAAAGGAGAGAGTAAATTCAAATTTAACTTTTAATTTTCTGGTTTTTTGTGGACCATTTTTCATTAAGTATAAGAGTCAAAGAAAAGAAATATATCATAAAACTTATGTTTGTATTTCTATTTGTATGATAACCAAAGCAGTTCAATTTAGATACAGTATGTGAATTAACATCTCAGACATTTATTGCCACGTTAAATCGATTTTTTGCAAGGAGAGGCAAATCACAAAAAATGTTTAGAGATAATGCTAAAATTTTGTAGGTGCAAATGCAGAACTTAAAATATTATACAATTTGGTTACAAAACCTAATGATAAATTATCTAATTTTTTGGTATCAGAATGCAGTGAGTGGAGATTCCTGCCTCCAAGGGAACCACATTTTGGAGGATTGTGCGAGGCTGAAGTGAAATTTTTCAAGCATCATTTCAAAAGGTTTGTGGTAAATTTTAAACTAACCTATGAGGAATTTTTATCATTAACTTGTCAGAGTCTTGAATTCTCATCTCCTCACACCTTTATCTGAGGACATATATGATTTGGAAATATTAACTCTTGGTCCTTTTCTCATAGGTCATGCAATTAATGCCATTTCTGAACCTATTTTAGTAAATGTTCCTGAAAATGGACTCACACAAGGCTTTGTCAGAGAACTACAAAAATCGTACAGATTATTTGGAAGCAATGGCAAAACAATTAAATACTCTGCAAGAAAGAAAGAAAAGAATGATTTTAAAGAATAACATAAAAATTGGAGATATGGTAATATTAAAGGATGATAATCTTCCCACTTGCAAATGTGTTTTACGCAGAATTGTAGGTATATTTGCTGGAAAAGACAACATAAGCGTTGCCAATATAAAAACACAAAATGGTATCTAAAAAGATCCATTTCCAAAATTGCTGTTCTACCTACGGAAAAAAATGATTAACTTGTATAAATATATATTTCAATTTAGTCATTTATTCTTTTGATCCCATGTTTTATGTGTATATATTGTATAACATTGTGTATATAGATTTTGTTGTATGTTTAATTACCTCAAGTATATATATGAAAAGTATTGTGAAAAGTTGGCAGCTGTTTTCTAATACTTTTGGGATTTTTCTTGTATAATGTTTGTAAATAAGTTGTATGTCACTTTATTATAGGTATTTGTGTATTTTGATTTCATTTTTGTATTTTCTTCTATTTGCATTTATAATAATTGTAGTTGTATTTAGGATATTTTAATAATTCTTTTATAAATTCTTGTAACTTATTTTTTCAAACTATTGTTTCATCGCCGTACGGGATGTTACGTCCGCAAAGTAGGATTTCTTTCCTATGAAAGGCCGCCAGATGGCGTACTCTTCTCTCTTGATACAGAACCAAGTCTTTGTTAGAACTTAGTCATTCTACTTAGATGCAATGACGTGAGGACCTATGGTTGTACTCGAATGATTCTAATTTCAATATAGTTTGGATAATAAATAGTTTAGTTAAAGTTCTTCGATTGATTTATTAGTATTTTTTAAAACATTTTTCATATGCACACCCATATATGTATAGAGGTGACATATGAATTCTCAAAAATATTATGAAGGCATATTAAAAAAGAGATTGAGAGGCATTATTTTAGACAAACAATTTCTTTCTTTCTTTCTTGAAAAGCAGCAATTCAATGTTAAAGCTATCTTTGGGAACATAAGTGACAATATTACACCCACATGTAAAAATTAAATTAGTTGATGCCTTACTAAACTAAATGAACGTGGTCAAATCACGGGTGTGGAAAGTTATGCATTGTAATTTTTGCTTCATATACTTGGTTTAATTTGTCTGGGGTAAGCAAAATTTTTCAAATCAAGTACGTCTTTTTTAATTCATAGCTAAATAAAACCATTGTTAAGTAATTTTGCAGTATCTAACTTACATGGGTATGACAAAAATTATGAAATTTGCTCAATACATGTTTACGAAGAATCTTCGAAATGAATTGCAATCAATGTTTCTCAATGAAGATGCATACTTGACTGAGTTACAATAACGCGTTTCAACTACAAACACGATTCTGAGGTAAGAAAAATTTTCAAATCGTCATCAATATTCTGTACTTTTACTATAGCTTTAGAATCTATACGATTCAGGAAATAAGTTTATTTCATTCTTGACATTAAATCAAGATGAATATTTTCGTTATCGAATCTCCTAGCTAAATTATCCTATTTAACCTAAATTTTTCTCCGCTCTATTCGAATTTTTATTTGTTGTTTTCTAAAAGGCCTGAAACAATGTCCTATGATCATTAAATAATATGACCATGTGACAAAATACCATATTCTTAACACTAGAAAGACTGAAATTAAAGTGTATACCTATATTGCTCCAAAGCAGTCAAAGTGACTGCATTGTGAAAGAATAACTAATGTGAAAAGAAATTTATTAAAAAATATTTTTTAATATGTTTTACATTAATTAAAGTCATATAACAAGTTATTAGTAAATGTTAACAATAAAATTTTTTAATTCACTTGGGGAAAAAAATATATTCTAAAAATGTCAGAGAAAATGTGTCATTATATATGTGATTGTTTTTCTAATGGAGATTAAAAAGCAGTCAAAATGATATCATTGGGCAATCTAGTGCTAAAAAAATTAATGCCTACATATATGTCATTTCCTACGTATTAAAACAGCTCTTAATACATACAGAACTCTACACATTAATGAGTGCTAAGAATATGTAAAAATATTAATGAATGTAAAAAAAATGCATTGTTTAATATGTCAATTTTTATTACGTAATCTAGAAGACTAATACATAGCGTAAAAATGCATATAATATATAATTCAATATTGCATTCAATACTGATGATGCATAAAACTGCATCTCTTAGAAAATTGCCAATTGATAAGAAGTAAGATGAAATGGGAATTAATACTTCTGTCAATTTTACTGTAGTTAAGCTTTTTAGACTTAGATGTATAGAAAAGTACATTATAAATTTATTCCTTAGCAATAAGTCACATGTAAGAATTTATTTAAAATATTTTTCTTTGTTAAAAATAAGCCATTTAACCTTAAAATCAGTTGAATTGCGTATCCATAGAAAATATAAGACACTTTTTCATAAACATCAAATAAAATGAAAATTTCTAAAGGCTTTGGAAGGATATATTTGTCTAACGGGGGGGGTGATAACACCTTCCCCCATATTTACGGAAAACTTTTAAATGTAGCTTCTGGTGCGTGACTTTGAAGACTCGTTGCATCACAACAATGATTTTTTTTAAAGCCGAATACCTTCCACATCTCTAAGGATACGTATTGATATATCGATTATTGCAAAGTTTTGCCAAGTTATTGCTTCGATAATTTTCTCTCAACGCAAGAGGAAAGATATTTGAATACTTGTATTGAGATGAATGGTTTTTTTCCTATTTTAAAATGCTTTAAAGCATGTGCATACTAACAAACTCTTAAAGGCTAAAATACATATTGAAAAAAAAATTGTTTTCTTGTAGAATGGTGAATTTTTATACAGGAGTTCTGCTTTCGGCTTAAAATTTATATGAATAGAATATGTGTTTGCTTTGTTTCATGGATAAGGAAAAGTGTTTATTCTAGAAATAAAAATACACAGAATTAAAAATATGTCACCAGTGCACAAATATATTTTCCTATCAGAAACAAAATAACTCATTGAAATAAGCATATTTTTAAAATCTTATTGCAAAAATTTGTCATACGCTGAATTACACAAAATAGGTAACATACGAAGCGTTTCGGCTCCTCGTTTTAGTGAACTCTTTTTTGTAGATTTATATTATTTGTGTATTTATGTGTGCATACTGATATTAAATTGTATAATGCATTTTATCATTATAGACTAAATGTGATATACCAAGGTAAAGATATTCTACATGCAATTAAAGAATAATATTAAATATTATACTACAATAATCTCAAATAATAAAAGATTAAAAAAAATGATAAACGAAAGGCTAGTGGGACTACAACTAAAATAATATTTACAGATAAAAACGCTCTTAAAACTAGAATTATGGAGATATGTAAAAGTCTTGACAACAATTCAATATGAAACATATCAAAGTATTTAAGTTTGGACTACATAAAACAGAATTGTGTCTTCCAGAAGAAGTACCAAATGCAGATGAATTAAAATAATGCCATGCATTACATATTATAAAAGACATTAACAAATATTTGAAACATAAACATAGAATAAAAGTGAAGGAAAATACAAAAAAGCAAGCAGCATATTGTACATTGTAAAAAATGGATACATTTTGATATAATGTTGAGCTCACTGGTCTACAACAATGCTATAAAAAGTAATAATCATTTCATGTATTATTCTATAACAATTTTTGATAAGAAGATCATTTCACGGCAACATAATCTACATATGCATAACAAATTCCTTGCGATACAGAAAAAAAACGAAGACTTATGCGTCTACTTAACAGTTACCAGAATGCAGAGGTCTTAAGATTAATAAATTATAGTTTTTTAAAAAAATAAAGAGCATGCTTTTATACTGAATCGAACTAAAAAGTAAAAACATAATTCATAATATAAGAATAAAATAATGAACAACAGAAATATAATGTCATTGGGGTAAAAACGTGGAGTGTATTATAAATATTTCAATTGTTATAGTTTCTAACTTCTATTCCGAAATGCTGAGCTGGTGTAAAAATGTAGTACAAAGCACCCCACGCTTTTATCACAATAGACATTAATTTTTTTGTTCATCACTTTTTTCTATTAAGAATTATTTATTTACTTTTTAATTCCATTCAGTACAAACGCGGGTTATTAAGTTTTTTTAATCAAAAAATTATTTTTCATTTTTTTAGTTCGATTTACAATAAAAGCGTGTCTTTTAGTTTTTTAACCCAGCATCACTTGCGTGAAAAAACGACCAAAAGTTCTCGCACTAGATGTGTCATAACCAAGGGTGCTTACATTAAGTTTTTACCGTAAAATTTGTATACAAAGGTTAAAAAGGAAGAAAAGTAGGAAGTACAACATGTTTATTACATTTTTCACATGTAAATTTAGTGTTTTTCTGTTCTTTCTATAAGGGCATTCAGTTCATTGCTTATACAATATTTAATCGCGTCGTGAGTGAGTGCGATGTGTTCACTGGATCTTATTTTTTTTAAAAAATCTGTATCTTTTTCAAACTAAACATATAAGAGTAAACTTTTTTATTCTTTACATTTAAAAAAAATTGAAATTTCTTTTTTATTTTCTCTTATTTTGTTCCAGCAATAGATTTTATTTTTCAAAGGTTCATCTGAAAGTGGATAAGTGTGTACCAGTTATCTCTTTTAAAATTACATTCTTCTCGAATATTTTTGTATCCCTACATATAAAACATTTATTTTCAAAAGTGTCTCCCTTTTCTAAATCTAAGTCGATTTCAATGGAGGAATCATACTTGCTGTTATACTCTTCTTTTGCTTTATCCTCAGCATAACCGCGAAGAGGTTTCTTCATCCGAAAGTACTGTTGCACTATAGCTATTAAATACTGTATTTACTAAATTACTTAAATATGACATTTCTTCATCATACCTACAAAATACGCCATAGAATAAGGAAGATTTTATAAAGCGTACTCACGTATTAAAAAATGTAACTCAACATCACGCGCAGGGTGTGACATAATCAAGGGAGTGGTATCCAAAGATCTATTTTTAAAATTCGCTGACATGCTTGATCCCCTTGAAGGTTATGACCTTTAAGTCAGCTTGACCAGGAATCATCCATTTTCCAAATAAGCCTTAGCAGGAGCTTTGAAAAAAGTTAGGCGGTGGGTATGACACACCCTGCGCGAGTGGTTCCGGGTTAAACTATCATTTATTCATTGTTGAATTTATCCTTGAGTGGATATTTGGAGCCGGAATTACGCCGCTGCTGGAGTTAGTCTCACTCTTCAATGGATATTAAATAAAGGGTCTCAAGTATATTTATTCTCTCCGTTTACGAGGCTTCGGATGAACCCCGTATCGTTATATTAGATTCCATCTCAATACAACAGGTCAAACAATTAAAAGTGTGTTAAGTATAAAGAATTCGAATTAAAAAAATAATGTACCATGCTTTTATAACTGACTAAAAAGTATAAAATTCTTCCTTTATTTTTTGTTTTCTTGTTTCACATTTTTATGCATTGTCATCTACTTCTGAGCTATGTTTCAAGTTGCAAGTCTGTAACTCATTGGAAAGTCACACATTTTAAAATCAATTTCAAAATTCCATCCTTACAGACATTCAAGAAAGCAAGTTAGTAAAAATATGATAATATTTAGTGGCAATCGTATTATCCCCTTTTAAACGTATTGCTATAATGTTAATTCGTATCATCACTTCTAAAGATATTGCTTTACAAGAATAAAAATAAAAACAGAAGATAATTTTTTTTCACACGCATGAGCCTTTTTTTATTTTCATTTTCAGAAAAGTTTTTGTATTGTGGTTAGAATTGCTAACGCATATCCACCCTCCCCTTTCTTACATAAAGAACACTTTTTTTGTTTGTCTTGTTTGTATTAGTAGTTAAAATATACCGGTTCTGGGCCAGTGGAGCTTTGGAGTTATGGGGAGCAGCGAGAAAGGGAGTGGGAAAAATTTCACCCCTTTCCACGGTGGAACGGAGGACCGCTGGGGAGGGATGAGGAATGGGTGATAACGGTCTTGACGTCCTTATCTGAAAAATGTTCTGCGCATGCGATATGAAAATTTGAAATGTTGTAGATTCATTGAATATACAAATTACTTTACTATTTATTTTTCAATTAATACATTTTAAATGCAACAATAAGAGACAGACAGAGAGTGTAATGATATTTTCTAATTTACAATGGAGCAAACAATAATTGCAAAATATAAATATTTTTTAGAAGATGAATCATTCCAATCCTTTCTCGTATTGGTAAGGGGTCTTCTCTATCAATATAATTTGGGGGGACTTTGAGAACACGCGTATGTTTTTAATGATAGGAGATTCGTATTTTTACTTAATTAAATTAATTAATTAGTTAAAATTAATATACTGTTCAACTTGATTGAGGATTGGATGCAAATTTTAGACTTGATGAAGGGGGACAGACTTTTTTTTGAAAAAAATGGAACTTAATGTTAGTCACAGCTATTTTTCGTTTCAATAAATGTTGTTCATTATTTTAAAACTAATTTTTTAAAAAAACTATATTTACTAGTGATGTCATCAATTATTGATTTTAAGTTCTATGTGCAGACTTAGACTTATATAAATTCATTGGGAAATAACTCCCCTTTGCAAATAATCGATAACGTGTCAAAGAGAACATGCCATTCTGGTTTTGATAACGATGTACAAATACCATTGAGAATTTTTCGTATTGATAAGAAAAGAACAATATGATGTATATTTTGCCGATACACAAGTCGTATTCATAACCCTGGAATTTTTCTTAGATTGGACTTGATCATCGAGATAAGAATAGGTGACTTTTGCAGGATTCCACGTATTGGGACGATTTCTGATTGTTAACAGTCTGGCGCATTGATAAAATTTAATCTATTTCGAAAGTATTCAGACCAGTTCCTTTTAGTTAAACCTGGAAATAAATTCAGAGGGAAATGACTCAACTCTGCAAATAATCGATAACGTGTCAAAGATAACATTATATTTTGGTTTTGACAACGTGATGTATAAATACTAACTTTGTAGACTCTGCTCACTTGCTCTAGTAGCTCTGTACCTACTGTTTGAATTTCATACGCTCTTTAAAGGAAAAAAAATTGCTTCCTTCTGTTATAACTCTAGATTTCATAACACATTTTGAGTTTAAAGGATTTAAATTAATTAATAGTTATATGAACTATGGATAAATTAGAACAAATATTTAACGAGGTTGATATTCCCATTGATGGAAATTTGTTGGATGAAATGGATTATCGTGATATAAGCAATACACAATGGAATAAGCCCTTTGAGTCAATCAATGAAATTGACTTTGCATGTCCAAAGTGCAAAAAAAACTTTTCTTAAAAAAAAAAAAAAAAAAAAAAAAAAAAAAAAACACCTTGATTCTCGCCATGTAAAATCAACACATTAGCGACTTCATTTATCTGCCCAGCTTGTAGAAATACTTTTAAAAGAATGGGTAGCCTAAAGCGACACTATTTAAAATCCTGCTTCAATAGCTTCTTTCATTTGTCCAGTGTGTGATAAAAACTGTTCTACAGTCCATGAATTAATTCGTTATTTGGAAATTCACGCATGTTATGGAAAGGACGAGGCAGCACCCAGCACTTCAAATGGAAACAATGCGGAGGTAAGGAAAAGCTACCTTTTTTAATCCTCTGCTGTGATTCAGAGCGCTTTTAAAAGCAGAATAAAAACTCTACGTTTAGAAAAAATAGTGATAATATTTTCTTGAAATAAATCATTCCTTAAATTCGAAAGAACATGATTTTCTGG